>LPNX010251984.1:80714-99580 GCA_001517045.1 Pseudotsuga menziesii | reverse complement strand
CGGCCAAGTAGAAGCAGTTAACAAAATCCTGAAAACCATACTCCAGCGCACAGTTGATCGGCATAAGTCCAATTGGAATCATATGCTATTTCCTGCTTTATGGGCTTATCGTACATCAACCAAGACCGCCACTGGTTTTACCCCATTTCATTTAGTTCACGGTGTAGAGTCCGTCCTCCCCATTGAGTGTCAGATACCTGCCTTACACATCGCTGTTGAGCTTCTCCCCGATACCTCCCCCCTTGAGCAACGTCTGCTATCCCTCGAACAAGCCGATGAATATCGTCGTGCCACTCTCCAGAATATCGAAGCTGCCAAAACCCGCTCCAAAGCCCATTATGACAAACATGTTCACCCTCGAACTTTCCACGAAGGGGATCTCGTCCTCGCCTATGATCAAGCCCACAGTCGCGGTCCAGACCGTGGCTGTGAAGCCAACAGTCGCGGTCCAAACCACGGCTGTGACACCAACAGTTGCGGTCCACACCGCGGTCATCAAGCCAGACAGCCGCGGTCCAGACCGCGGCTGTAAAACCCTGACAGTCGCGGTCCAGATCGCGGCTGTCAAGCCGGACAGTCGCGGTCCAGACCGCGGCTGCCCAGACCGACAGTCGCGGTCCACCCTTGTGGACCGTACAAACACCCCCCCGGGACCCACAACCCTCCCCCCAGCCCAAAAAGAAAACAGGTATAAGTTCAAAGGAATACCTGGCTCTCCTGAATCTCAAAACCGCCGGTCAGATTGTCCAGAAATCCCACGTAAGCTCTGGTACACTCCGATCGTCTGCGAAATGGAATAGTACAAATGACGTGTCACATTGGGCCCACTTACTATTTATAGCCCGTTGACCCTTTCCTTGTTTGGCCATTTCGAACCCATACGGAGTCCGTTTTCCGAACCGTTTCCACCATTGGAACCAGCACGACGACACCTTCACAATGGTCACCTCGTTGCATCTTTTTTACTACATCATTTTTTACCCATTTTTTTTCGGCTATGCGCGCCACATCGGCCGCAGTATGATCGTTCCACACTTTTTACATGAGCCATTCACTCCTGTCATACTGCAAAGGTCTCGTTATTTTTCCACCATCCATCCACCCTACAAGGAGATCCACTAGTGTTCCCCCCCCCTCCCTCAGCTCTGATCATCATAAATGTCCCCTAATTGAACACTTCCTCCTTGCCTGACCCTTCCATCAATACAGAGTCTTCTTATTTGCTTTCGGACTCCTTAAATATGAAAGCAACCATGAGCATTAACTGTCATGGGCTCGCAAAATCCACATGACAGTGCCATTTCATTCTTTCAGAGTCTTCTTATTTGCTTTCAGACTCCTTAAAATTGAAAGCAACGCCGAGCATGAACTGTCATGGGCTCGCAAAATCCACATGACAGTGCCATTTCATTCTTTCAGAGTCTTCTTATTTGCTTTCAGACTCCTTAAACATGAAAGCAACCACGAGCATTAACTGTCATGGGCTCGCAAAATCCACATGACAGTGCCATTTCATTTCATCAGAGTCTTCTTATTTGCTTTCAGACCCCTTAAACATGAAAGCAACCCCGAGCATTAACTGTCCTGGGCTCGCAAAATCCCCATGACAGTCCCATTCCATCACTACAGAGTCTTCTTATTGGCTTTCAGACTCCGTAAAATTGAAAGCAACCACGAGCATGAACTGTCCTGGGCTCGGAAAATCCACCGGACAGTAACATTTTATATATCCACACTTCTTCTCGTTCCCTAACCCATGAAGAAGTCCCCCCCACCGCTTGGCACTATGATCAATCCTCTCGGCAGCACCTCTAGTTAGGTCGCCTTTGTTCAGAGTATTCTGCAGTCTCCTACCATGTTACCACAGCTTGAGTCTCCCTCAGCCCAGTGAACTGCCCAGATCCCTTACAGCTATGATCCCTTTACCACCAATCAGTTTCATGTGCTGCCCGATCATCCCCGCCATCATACTCTGAACAAAGGAAGTTTGAGTCCACCCACTCTACTTACCCAGTTAGTCCCACCAGTTTATCACTTTTCCCATCAGTACTATCACAGTTCGGCTTTGCACCTCGCGCTCCGGTCAAGGAAACAGCATTGCCTTGATAGTTGCAGGTCTCCCTCTATCGACGACAACCCCTCTATTCCAGAGGATAGACCTAGAGGTCCCTGCTTCTTGGACCCATCACCATCTGTGGTGAGTTCCTACGGACCATTTTGAAAGGAGTCATCATTGCCTCTCCGAATGGTTGTTTCTCACATGCTCGACTTCAGTACCTTATTCGCATCGTTGAGAATCGCGCAGGATTTATATCACTTCCGTTGTTTGTCGAAGACCCCGGATTTCCCCCGACTCTAGCACATTGGTGAGTCACTTCGGAACACCCAGTTATATGTTCCCGTGGATGTCCGGGCTGCGTTGGCGATTGTATTCGGAAGCCATCCCATTCTATGCTTCCTTGAGTACCCAGTTCAGTTCCAGTTCAGTGTACCATTGTGAGCATGACCCTGGTCACTCTGATCCAGCAGATCACCAGTTCCTTTGGTACCACATTCAGTAGCACTGGTGTCATTCCAGTGCTTCAGTTGTTCCGCTCAGACATAGTTAGCTCACCAGTATGCTCCAGATTTGTGTCCCCTCTGGACACTTATGATATATACAGCAGTTCCTATGTGTCCTACAGGTCCCTCTTTTTGGGGCTCACAGTTATTTTCATGTATCTTGATAAGAGCATGGGTATTCCCGCCTCGTCCATATATTGACATTTCTTCCTCATTCAGTATTTGAGGCCATGTATATGTCAGGTCCCCATATTTTGGACCCCATTGTTATTCTTATGTTATATTCTGATACGAGCATGGGAATGCCCGCCTCGTCCATCTTCTCAGATGATCCCTCCTCCATTATTGAGGTTATGTACTTTTCAGTCCTTGCAGGTGGTTCGAGATCGGTGTCCCGGACTTCAGTTGCTTCCTTCTCTTCTCCACACCCCAACACAAACCAAATATGACTCATGATGTCCATCGGCCATACGATGAGCTCCTGCCCTCGCACATCAGGGGGCAATCTGTTAACACCCAAAAATGGTTAACTACCTCATCTATCTCACTACATGGCTCATTTGTCTATTTGCCTACCATATTTCCCTGAAAATCCCACTAAAAAGCCTTCAAAAGGCCTAAAATGCCTCCAAAAGGCCATAAAACCATCTAAAAAGCCTCCAAAAGGCCTAAAATGCCTCCAAAAGGCCCAAAAACCCCTTTTTCCTCCAAAAATATCCAACCTTCCTCTAAAAATAGCAAAAATCCCTAAAAGGGAAGAAAAAATATAAAATAATGAGGAAAAGGAGGAAAAAACCCTAAACAAGCTCCCCTAAACCACATGGTTTCCAAAACCATGGGCAAGCACTCCACCACTAAAAAACTATAAATAAGTGGTGGAGACCCCTCATTTCACATCCACAGTCATAAGCATCCTGCCTCTGCCGAAATTATTCTCGAAACCCTAGCTTACCATCAAGCTACTTTCACCATTGAGAACTCTTTTGGCCCATTTCCACCACCGGAAAAGGAGAAGAAGCAGCTTGGAGCTCGAAGCCACCGACATCGGACCAGCGCAACGGACTCCACTAACCTCCTCATCGGAGGTAATATCAATAAAATCACCATTATACATTTCTTTACTGTTTTTGCTTCATGTTATTTACTTTTTACTGCTTTAGCTTCAAGAACGTATTTAGATTAGTCTTTATTTCAGTCTCTTTTTGTTTACATTATTGAACTGCTACTAAGGATTCCAGATTCCTTAGTAGGTGCTCATCAGCACAAGCTAGGGTGAAAACCCTAGCTACAATCACAAAAGACAACACTGTTTCCAGGAAATACTGTTAGCAAAGAGAACTCATGGTTATACATCCAATCCAGTCGGAGATGGATTGATAATAGATATCCTCTGCAATGTTAACTGTCTATCAATTTGTTTTGTATAATAGCACATCCAACCTACTCTCCAGCCTGTTTGCCACTTCTTCTTCAATCAGGTCACAGTTGTCTTGGATGGCCTTGTCACAGTATGAAACTTTTGATGCAAGTGACCGTTCACTGTTACTCTCATCATCATCTTCTTTATCCATACTAGCCAGTTCTCCATCAGATGTGCCATCATCCTCATCATCATCTCCTAATGTGGCATCAATTGCCCTCTTGATAATAGGCTTTATTGTGGACTCACCATTTGCCAACTGAACTACAAAATTGAAGTATGATTTCGCAGTAGGAACATCAGTCTTGAAATTAGCAAAGACCAGCAAACCAATTGTGTGCTGTTAAGTTCCACTGGAGGACAACTTACATTGCTGAGGGTAGAAAAAATATTCTCTTCCATTTTGATTTTTTCAAATGCATTTGAAGAATGAAAAATTTGCCTTTTTTTTTATTCACGTTTACTTTGAGTGTGGCCCTTATGGATTTCTACAATATTGACTGAGGACCCGTTCCTGTATCGTTGTGAAATTTTGTGGAATTTGGTGGGTTTTCTGATTTTAAAAGATTTGAAACATTTTGTCATTTGGAAAACTAGTTAATTTGCCGCATCCAAACTTGTAAGACAGATGCTTTCAGAGATTTTCCAGAATTTAAGTCAAGATCCATAGTCACAAAACATTTTCAGCAGAGAGTAAGTGACTCTGCAAATAATATCTAGCAGCTTTTTAACAGTAGTATGTTCTGTTATAAGGCATTATTTTGTACAAAATATTTTTCAACCAAGCCTCCACAGATATTCTTTTCCTGTTATTTCGGTCCAGGTAGAGAAGTTTCAGCTAATGATAAGCTAATTTTGTTAAATATATCTTGATCATTTTAGGAATGGAAGAACAGATTATTGAAGACATTTGATCAGTTTTAGCAATGGAAGAACAGGTTATTTAATACATTTGCATGGCGACGCAATTTTACGTGCAGTGCCATAGCTAAAGGTAACTTAGTTAGTTTCCATTAAGGTAGATAATTTGTAAATAGTAGTTTTCTTTTCAACAATGTCATAATTCTAGTTGTCGTTCCAAATTTGTTTTTTTAGTTCTTGATTTAGGATCAAGTTTACTATTTTAATATTATAGAAATTGTTTGCATTATTTTGAATTTGAATTGCTTTCATTTTTTGTTGAGGATTGAAGGAAAGTTGGGTTCCATTATGTTGATAAGTTTACTTCCATTATTTTACTTCCATTATTTTTTCATTTTTCAAATACTACATCTTCATTTGCCAGTGGGAGTACCCCTTCATTTGGTTCTGGCAGCACTCCTGCATTTGCTTTTGGAAGCATTTATCCATTTGTTTCTGGTAGCACTCCTTCATTTGTTTCTGGGAGTACATTTGGATCCAACAGTTCTCCCTCATTTGGTGCAAGCAGCTCCTTATTTGGTTCAGCTAGTGCTCCATCATTTGGGGGAAGCAGTGTGTCATTTGCTACTGCCAATACTCCAGCATTTGGTGGAAGCAATGCCTCATATGGTTCTGCCAGCATTTCATTCTATGGTTCAAGCAGTACTCCATCATTTGGCGTGGGACAGTCTTTTGGATCCTTGGGAGCTCTGCCCTCTGATAATAATTCCTTCCTGTAGCTGGGGTTGAAACATGATCCTTTGCAAATGGATTCATGTATGGCCCTGTTATTCCCATTCTGCTGCTCACTTCTTGTTTAATAGAGCATAATGGATTTGACACCCATAAAAATCTGCTCGATTTCCCATTTCGTATTCAACTGTCCACATGTGCAAGCTCTCAGGATAATTTACCCCTTCACCTTGTCTTAACTTGACCCTTGCAGAGACCAAGGTGTGAGGCATCCAATGTTGCAACCTGTTAACAGTGAATTTACCCTAGCCAGATTCAGTGTTAAGTTCCAACAGGCTCATATTTTATGATCAGGATGAAGTTCTCCAAAGTTCATCTTGATTGATTCAGCATGAATGGTCCATAGACATCAGGTGCAAATCCTGGATGATTTGACAAAAGAGTCACCCCTATCGGGCCAGCTTAGCTGAAAATAAGTTCTTAGGTTCAGTAGACCCTGAACTTCTACAGTATCAGCCACCACGAAAAACTCTTCAATTATTATTCCTTCTTTATTAAAAAATCTTCTCCTTCTCTATACCGGCAAATGCTCTTTAAATCTTGAATTGTTTTTGGTGCTTTCAGTCATAGTGAACACCCTATTGCTTCAATGTAATCACAAATGGTTCCAATGCCATGCACACTTTATATATTTGCGCATGGAACCATAAATCTAGGGTAAACTGTTGTCTTTGTCTCTGTTGTCAGAGTAACAACTTCAGACTGCAAACGATTAGAAAACACACACAAAAAATGTGAAGCGGGACAAGAATACTTGCATTCATGAAATAAATTCATTGTGTTTCCATAGGATCAATACTAGTAATGTAGTCTGCTGCTGAATTTTGCACACTTGAATGGATTATCTTGATAAATTTTTGTGGACTTATATCTTTACAAGTTTAATCCATTAATCGGTTTCAAGTCATTTTGCATAATATCTTGAGTGAAGCAAATTCTGAATATATTCACATCTTTCAAAGGATCATTGTAAACTAACTTCTGGCCTAAAATTAGAAAAACTGCAATCCACAAAATCATAGATTACAAGGAACATGTTCTGAACTTCTACAGTATCAGCCACCACGAAAAACTCTTCAATTATTATTCCTTCTTTATTAAACAATCTTCTCCTTCTCTATACCTACAAATGCTCTTTAAATCTTGAATTGTTTTTGGTGCTTTCAGTCATAGTGAACACCCTATTGCTTCAATGCAATCATAAATGGTTCCAATGCCATGCACACTTTAGATATTTGCGCATGGAACCATAAATCTAGGGTCAACTGATGTCTTTGTCTCTGTTGTCAGAGTAACAGCTTCATACTGCAAAAGATCAGAAAACACACACAGAAAATGTGAAGCGGGACAAGAATACTTGCATTCATGAAATAAATTCATTGTGTTTCCATAGGATACATTTAAAGGGCTCGTGGTCTTACTCGTACAGTTTATTTCTTACTTCACATGAAAGCTCACAAGACACCCACATCTCTAATTTATCATTACAATAAGAAAAGTATACACTTCTAACTATGTGCGAGGAATTTGATTCGCTAGATTAACACAAAAGTAAGTATAACCATTCCAAAACATGGCAGCCGAGACACTGAGTGGGGCTAGCAATTAGTCTAAAGAAAGCCCTGCCACAACTGAAGTGTCAAAATGACAATCTTCAAACATCATTATGCCCAAACGTACATTAGATGTAGGTGATCACAAATGATGTTGTTTATTGTGTTGCTTGGAATTAGTATTTATCCAAATTTAGTCATGTAATTTTGTAATTTTGATACATATGTAAAACTGCATTCAAAGCACAAATAGATAAAATATTTTTCAGAAAGGATTTATCATGACAAATAACTAAAACATATTTAGAGAGGATGTATGCATGGCATGTTCTTTTCATGTCTTAAAGGTTGAAATTATTGGACAAAGCTCATATTGAACGGGAAGTGTCACCACTTAGCCCCTATGAGAAATACTCCTTCTTTTTGGAAGTTCTCATTTTATATGCTTGTAGCGCCATCATTCCTTAAACAGGAAGAATTAACGGTAAAATAATGTATTAAGAAATAAGTGAATGATGTAGTACACATACTTAAGGGTGAGGGAGATATCTAACCCGTGAGCAAATAATGTAGTATGCATAGTGAGTGTTGGAGGAAGGGTTCAATGAAAATGTAAGTTTTACTTTTTGCTTTTAAAGCAATGAAGTTTTATTTCTCTAACAAATTCATTTTCAAAATTTTGAATGGATTAACAAGAAAACAGTATCTCAACTAGGTATGGGAGAAATCCCATCGGCATTGTGAGACGGGAAAGTAGGAAAATAAGTTCCTAAGTTCAGTAAAGGCCGACACAGCTAAGACGAATTCTAATCCTAAGGATTTTCGCCATTGATACTTTGCAATAGATCCATCTCTTGGACTTCTAGTTAAGTTTGACTCATTTATCAGTACCTGCTACCATTATTACCTGTGAGACTTACTACACATTCTCTAGGAATTTGTAGTATAGTGAATATCTAGTAAATAAAATCTGCTGATTATTGATGAAAAACTCCTACTGGAATATTCTTATGATATAGGCTTATGGTATTCTTGGGATAGGCTCCATCCCAAGAAGTTCTAGAAAGCATTCATTGAAATTCAGGTGTCATTTTTTACATGAAGTTGTTCCAGCTATTAGGGAAAAATTCAAGGTAAAATAGATTTGAACCTCTCCACCTGGGATAGTACTCAAAATGGGAAACAAAATCCTTTTTAAATCATAAAGGAACCCAAAAAAGATAGATAAATTATATAAAAATTCTATTACAATGGTTGCCATGCAATATTTGTGTTTGCAGTCCTCAACGTATCCTCAAATACCAACTAAGCAAAACTCAAAGTCAACAAAACACAACTCATAATAGGTAAACCCTGCCCTTAGTGGGAACTGTAGATGTTCACAGTTGACCAATCAATCAATACATGCTTAAACTAAAGTTTCAACCACAAACGTATTCATATCAAGGATAGAAAATAGCAGATCCATGGGTAGAAGGGTTAAACCTTAGTTGGGAAATATGTTCCACGTCCTAGTTGGATAAGCAGATGGGTGTACCCTTTGCTTGCTAGTGCTGCTTTACACTGGATAGTGTCAACTGCCTTGACAAGGGTGTCAAAAGAAGTAGTACCAACTATCACAAACAATGTTCTCTCTCTTTCTATGTGTGCATCCATAAGTGCCCTCACTTCATCCAGGGAATAGTGCCAACCACAAATAGTATTCTGTGCTAACAATGATACATCCACTTAACATAAATCACAAGTTTACATTAAGTCCTGTCACCTGTCATTAATTGATTGAAAGAGAAAATGTCAAGCGAGAAATAGCAGCAGGAGGCAGAGAAGAAGGGCTCAAAAAAATTCAGGGAAGAGTCTTCTGACATCATTCTTCCTGGACTACCCAATGAGATTGCATTGGATTGCTTAGCCAAAGTTCCAAGGTTAATGCATCAGCAGCTCTTAGCAGTCTCCAAGGTATGGAAAACTGTTTTATCCTCCCAAATTCTTAGTTGGAATTCATCATCAGAAGGGCTTCTGAAAGACCATTTGTATGTAAATTTAATGTTCTCTGCAATTGGGGATGAGAGGTTTTATGCCTGGAACCTAGTGAACAGGACCTGTTTTCCTCTACCCATATGCCCCATTAATGTGACATGCGCTAATTTTGTTGTGAGCAGAGGGAGGCTTTTTTCGATTGGGGAATTGGTGAACTCTGCCACTTCAGCCGATGTGTGTGCATATGACCCATCCTTGAATAGGTGGGAGTCCCTTGCACCCATCAAGCTTCCACAGTACGAGCCTGTAGTTTCTAGTATTGGGGGAAATATTTATGTTATGGGTGGTTGTATGGAATCTTCAGACTGGGCAGAGGTTTATGATCCTAAAGTGGGTCTCTTTGCCTATTCCTTCGTCGGATTTCTTGAATGATGGATTTTGTAGGGACTATGCTGTGGTGGATGGTAAGCTCTATGGGATGTGTTATGTGGGTTTGGGGTTTGTTTTTTATCCCATTTTGTCCACGATCAAAACAGTCAGCAGCGGTGATCCTGTTGAGAGAAGCCACTGTCATGGCATCCAAGTTCTTTTTTCAACCTGGAAGAAATAGTGACATGAAAAATGTACTTTTTTTAGCTTTGTACCAACTCATTAGGATTTATCCTTTCTTATTTACTTGTTTTAGTGTGTCCAACTGTCATTGTTGTGAGTGCTTGAACTGTATCAAATTCTATTGATAATCCTGAATTATATGTCCAACCAAGCTTTCAATCAAGTTCTCTGCTTGCTGGAATTGGTATTGAGCTCTCATGATTTTAACATTGTCAAGGTTGTCTCCCTTCTTTCTCGACCCAAAATAACTTTCCCATCTTTGTCTCCACTAAATTAATATTGAGCTGAGAAGCTCTTTCTTAGATACAGAAACTGAGTTTTTGAGTATGTCATTTCTCATAATCTTTGGATATGTCATTCTCAGATGTTGTCTTATGATGTCAAATTAGCAGTTAAGTGTTATAGGCATCAAGTTGCAACACTTGCCTTCAACACTGTATACTTCCTCCTAAAGCCATGAACCAACATAACGTTCCATCTTTCAATGTAGAAGGAAATAAATGTAGCTTATGAGCATCAAACATGAATGTATCAGGGTCCTCTAAAAGCGTGGAAGGAGAGATGGAATAATGTTTTTCTTCTTGGCCACATCCTGAGTTTCCATTATAGGAAACTCATAGACCATCTCTGTCCCTCCTGTTTTTGGTCTTCCATGGTAAAAAAGGAAGCAAATCCAAAATTGGAGCTGTAGGGCTCAGACTACTCAGATTTTGTTTTAGGTCTGTTAAATCCCCAAATAGGGACTTAGGGTTCAGCCTCCTCAACTTTAACTTCTGGTTCAGGTTGTGGAAAAATTGCAACCACACTGTTATTTCAGAAATAATCTCTCTAACAATCTGGGTTGCTGTAGAGGAACTGCTTTGACTGCTTGACCCAACTTGGTTTGAAGTAGAGGGGTTTGAATCTTTGGTGCTTTGTATATCAGTGCGATAGGATTTTTGTTTAGTTGAAAGTATTTAAGTTTCCTTTCAATAATATTTTTGACATTAATGAATATCTTTTCAATATCTCAATGTTGCTTTCCACCTGCAATTCTCAGAAAATTCAGTATAAACAACTTTTAAAGCATTTGTAATTGTATTATGGTTGCAAGCAGAAATGATGATATTATAGTTGAATGCGTTTTAAAATGTATTTTGGTGTTTTGCATGTAGGCCGTTAAGGATGAAGCTATAATAGATCTCGTCGAACAATGCCGTACTAATCATAGGAGAGTTTTGCAGCTTATACATGGAACATCGTGAGTACGCTTAATATAATTTGTCCAACTTTCCCTTTTTTACCAGTCGCCTATTAAAAAGTAAATGACCACTTAGCATCAAATTGAATGAAATGTCCTTTCTATCATAAGGGGGATTTAGGTCCTATGTTCACGTCATGGATACCATTTCTGATGGCATACCCACAGAAGTTTTTGTTTGATATCAATTTCAACTCCTTATAAAAGTTGGCTTGAGTCCGAGTGTCTAAGGATTTTCTTTGTTTTCTGCTCCATAAACTCCATGAAATCAGTACTGTATGTTTTTCATTTAATTATTAAAATAACTGTAGTACATAGAAATTTTGTTTAGTGGCAGGCAGAAAAACATATGGGATTTGATGCGCTGTATGCAGTTTGTTAATTTCAGTTCTTTAAGTTTGTTTCTGAAATTTTAATTTGACTTATTGACAATATATTGCTTATTGTGACCACAGGGATGAGGAGCTTCTTTGACAAGGTCTTGTATTAAACAATGACTTGCAAAGCGTGCTTGCAAAGCATGATGCTATAGCCTCAGGGTCTCCTTTACCACAACCACCTGTGGTTTCCAGCTTTCATACACCATGTGCCAGTGCCCCTTATGAGGAAGATGAGACTAAAGATGATTTTTCCTTTGAATAATGCTTTGTAAATCTCTAGATAGACCTCATTTCTGCAAGTCATAAGAACTTAGCAGTGGAGTATTAATGGTAGTATATTTCTACATATACTCTGTTAAATCTTTGCACATATAATACTTATTATTTGCGTTCAATTTCAAGCATAAAGAACCTAAATTTCAAACATAAATTACCTTAGTATGGAGTAAAACAGCAGGGTATTATTGACAGTATATACCCTCATATACACCATTGAATCTCCATGCAAATAATAAATATCTAATTTCAAAATCCTGCACTTTGAAACTAGTCTATACCCAATCTGCAAGTATTTAAAAAAAAAAAAAATCCACTATCGTCGCTTAAGCGACGGTTCTACATGTCTCTTTTCCGACGGTTAATATCCATTTCCGTCGCTTATGCGACGGTTCTACATGTCGCTTTTCCAACGGTTAATCTCCATTTTCGTCACTTATGCGACGGTTCTATATGTCGCTTTTCCGATGGTTAATCTCCATTTCCATCTCTTAAGTGACAGTTCTACAAGATCCTTTACAAAAGAGCGATGGTTCTCCCTGTCGCCTTTCCGACGCTTCATTGTTATAGACGTCGTTTAAGCGACGGTTATTGATGTCGCTTGTCCGACGCCTTACATTTAACCGACAGTAAATGAGGTGTCTCTTAACCGACGGTTATTAAGGTGTCAGTTAAGCGATGACAAGTTTCCGACGCTTAAAAAAAAATCAAAGTGTCGTACATGCGACAGGGAAGTGTCGAAAATCCGACATGACGACCGTCGAATTTTTGGTCAAAATGTAGTAGTGCTAAAACACAACTCTGAAGTTTTTGGCCTATTCAAAGTCTTTAAGGCTTTGGTTGAAAACCAATCTGGAAGGAAACTCAAGGCCCTCAGATCTGAAAATGGTGGTGAGTATGTCAAGTCTGAGTTTATTAATTATTGTGCAGATGCAGGTATTCAGATGCAGCACTCTATCCCTTACACACCACAGCAAAATGGTGTTGCTGAGAGGAAGAACAGATCACTGAAGGAGATGGAAACATGCATGATGGAGGCCAAAAATTTTCCACCAAATTATTGGGCCGAAGCTATCAACTGTGCAGCCTATATTCAGAATAGGGTGCCTCACAAAAAGCTTGATGGCATGACTCCCTTCAAAGCATGTAGTGGGCACAATCCAGATGTGACCCATTTCAGGATTTTTGGCTCAAAGGCTTGGGCTAGAATCCCGACAGAGAAGAGGAAGGATTTGCATCCCCAAAGCCAAGAGTGTCTTTTTGTTGGATACTCTGAAGATTCAAAAGGGTACAAGTTGATAAATTTGAGCACAAATAAATCCTTCATCAAAAGGTTTGTTCAGTTTGAAGAAGAACCCCTTGCAGCAGTGGAAGTTGGTGAAGCCTCTTCACCACCTGAACCTCAAGAAGTAAGTAAAGAGTTTGTTGAACATGCTGATTCTGATTTTTCTGATAGAGATGAGTTTAGCAGACCCTAACAGCCTCACAAGGCTAAAATGGGCAGCCAAGACACTACATGCAGCAGGTGAGCTAGCTGGGGATCCCAATGACCCAAGGAGGACTAGATCTCAATTTGAGAGTGGTCTGTGCATGAAGGATCCTATGTTTGCTGAAAAATGCTATTTGATGGTGGAGTCTGATCCTAAAACATATGAAGAAGCATCAAGAGATCCAAGATGGCAAACAGCCATGAAGGAGGAGTTCATCTCACTCCAGAAGAGCAACACATGGGAGCTAGTGGATCTTCCCCTAGGGAGAAAACTAGTACAGTGTAAGTGGGTCTATAAGACCAAATTTGCTGCTGATTGTTTACCACTGAAGTACAAGGATAGATTGGTAGCCAAGGGCTACTCACGGGTTCATGGCATAGATTACAATGAGACTTTTGCCCCAGTGGCAAAAATGAAATCCATCAGGCTAGCCTTAGCCATTGCAGCCTCAAGGCAATGGGAGGTACATCATATGGATGTAAAATGTGCCTTCCTGAATGGAGATCTCACTAAGGATATATATATGCAGCAGCCTCAAGGTTTTTCTACTAACCCTTCTCTTGTGTGCAGGTTGAGAAAGTCATTGTATGAGCTAAAGCAAGCCCCCAGGGCTTGGTATGCCAAGATCGATAGCTTCTTGCTATCACTGAATTTTGTTCGGTTAAAATCAGATCCAAATGTCTATTTGAAGTTAGTTAATGGTTCATTAATGATCATTGAGTTATATTTTTATGACCTTCTCATTACAGGAAGCTCACAGGCTGAGATTGCTTCCTTAAAAGAAGCTATGAACCAAGCCTTCTCCATGACAGATTTGGGGCTCTTAAGTCAATTTTTGGGGCTTGAGATTGCTCAAACCAAAGCTGGAATCAAGGTGAACCAGTCCAAATATTCCTTGGAATTGCTGAAAAAATTCAAAATGAAGGATTGCAAAGCAAGAAAAACTCCTTTCCTTTCAGGAGTGAAGCTGGAAGAAGCTGATTCTTCACCAATGGTAAACAATACACTGTATAGGCAATTGATTTGATGTTTGTTGTATCTGACACATACTATACCTGATATTTTTTATGCAGTAAGTGTGGCTTCTAGATTCATGTATCAGCCTCAAAAGATCCATTGGAAAGCAGCCAAAAGGATCCTTAACTTTGTTCAGGGAACAAGGACACATGGGATCTTCTATAAAGCAAAATCTGATCTTGAGTTGATTGGATTTACTGACAGTGATTGGGAAGGTGATAGCACAGATAGAAAGTCCACTTCAGGATATTTTTTCATGCTTGCAGAAGGTCCAATAAGCTGGTCAAGCAAGAAATAGAGTGCCATTGCACTCTCACCTACAGAAGCAGAGTACAAAGGAGTTGTTAATGCAACAACTCAATGTTTATGGTTGCAGGGTTTACTTGGAGAGTGTGGCTTCGAACCAGAGTACTCAAATACCACCTATTGTGATAACCAGAGTACCATTCAAATATGCAAAGATCCAGTTCAGAAGCAGAGAACCAGACACATTGAGATCCATATGCACTACATTAGAGAACTTGTGCATGATGACACCATTCACCTACTCTTCTGTTCATCTTCAGAACAAGTAGCTGATATCTTCACCAAAGCATTTTGTGAGAAGACCTTCAGCAATCTCAAATCACTACTGGGGATTTCTGATCATGCTGTAAAAGCATGAGTGGAGACAAGATTCTACAATTTTGTTTTACAGTCCATGTTTAAGGGAGGATTTTCCTAAGATGGTTTTGCCTCTTTCCTTGTTTAAATGGACATGCAGTATGTAAAGGGTGACTAAGCCTTGTTGCTAGGCCCTATAATTTTTTGATATATTACTCATAAGTCAAGCTTAAGGGGGGGTGTTAGAATAATCAACCCATAGTTTACCCACTTAGACATTAATTTCATTATTTTTGTCTTATTTTCCTAGTTCATGTGTCCCAACTTGTGCAAGTTGTCATTTGCCTATCTATAATGGTAAAACTTGCCTTATTTGACTCATGTAGCGCATGGGAGAGCTAAAGGAATCAATTCTATTTTATTCCTGGCCTCCTAGGCCCCGTTCTGCTTTTTCTGCTTTATTGCCTGCTTTTTCAGTGTTTTAAGGCAAATGGAAAAGCTAGACTAGGTGAGGTTGACTAGTTTTTTGTCCTACACATACTCCTCTCTTTTCTCCATGAAAAAGGATGTATGAGCTTCCATTCCACCACTCTTTAGCTTTCCTAAGCCTTTTTTTCCAATTCCTGAGCTCCATGACAGATTTGGGATCAACTTTTTACAGCTATGGGGGATTTGCTTATTTTTGGTAAGCCTGCTTTATGCTAGATTCGAATTTCTCCTCATGCATTCGAATCCCTGATGTATGTTATTTATTTAGCAACCTATGTTATTACAGGGTTGGCTATTATACACTGATTTAATACAGTTTAGTGTTCAGCTCCAATTTTCAGTCTCTTTGTGAGTGATTTTGCATGATCAATTGTTAATTGTTGTGAGTAAAATTAATCTATCACCTGGTTCAATTTCCACAAGAGGCCCATCACATGTGTTAATGTCTCATATAAAATTCTTGTAAAGGCTCTTGCTCTCATGATTAAACATATTCTCCGTAAGATTGTTCGTCCAAAACAAGCTGGTTCATTAAAGAGAGTTTCATCTTATCACTCATTTCTTTTTAGCTCTTATATTCTTAATTTCAGCAATAAATTTTCTGACATTACTTTGGATACTGGGATGTGCAGGTGGCATTTTGACATGCCTAATATTCTTGAAGGTTCTATAACGATTTTATCAGATGCAGGGCCATGTTTATTCAAGGTGAGTTAGTTTTAGACTACAGTCTAATCTCTCTATTTTTTATTCTGAAAAATAAAAAAAATTGTTGATCATTGGAAGCCCTGAGCCAAGAATACTTGTTTTTGCTAGTATTTACCAATTGATATCTTCTTGACATTTTCCTCTCAAGAAAATTGCTCTTTGAAAAATTGAAGAATTGCTAAGACTGCACATAATTTATGGAAAAAATAATATTGTATAGAATATTGAAAAGCATTTCATGCATATGTATTGTTATTGTTTCTTATAGTTTGAAGGCAACGAGGGCCTGTGTGGGTATTCCAGGCTTGTCCCATACTGACCCGTGACCACGTCAAGGCCTGAGAGGACAGATGGGCTTACATTAGCTCCACGAACCTCCACATAAGCAAATCTGGGCTTATGCTTAGTAGATCTGCCCTCCAGTTAGCACATCAGCCCTCCTCTTAGGTATATCAGGCCCTCAGTAGCAGGCTATGGGCCCTACAGGCCTCCCAATCAGCAGATTGGGCCTCATAAGGGCTGAAGTCAGCAAGCCATAAGCTTCTCAAGTAGATAGAGGTTCCTCTCTGGCAGTCTTCAGCATTTTTTCTCTTGGTATGTGTATGCCCTAGGGGCATTTACTCTCTGATGTACATGTTTGATGTAATCTGCTCATTGTCATCTCAATCATCAATAAAAGAATATTTTCTGTTGCTGGGGTTTTCCACCTGTAAAAGGTTTCCCCAAGGTAAAATTTGTGTGTTCACTGTGGATGTGTTAGACATTATTATCTGCTGGTTATTTTACTGCATCAGATCTGTTTATTGCTGATTATTCAAAGTTATCAGTTTATCAGTGATGCTATAGTAGATCTGAAATAAATTAAAAGAAATAATTAAATTTTGGTTTCGTTACATAAAAAAAATCAAGCTTGCAATAAATGATCAGATCTCCTATAAAATTGAACAGTTAACACTGCCTTAGTTAATCTAAATAAAACTTCTGCTTTAAGTGCATTGGGTCCAGAAGGAAATAGACCACAGTCAGATCAAAGGGATTAACAAAGGGTAAGTGATGATTGGGACATACGTTAAGGGCCTCTTGTGCACTTGATTAGACCAACAATGCTAGTTTGGCCAAGGTCAACTCTCAAATTACATAAAGTGCTCAAATGGCTGTTGATGTATATGTAACTTCGGAATGTATTCTTCTATGTATTTCATATATTGTAACCCGATGTTTATTTCGGGATGTTTCTATTATGTATTTGAGTCATGTGGTCATGCCCGGATGTTCTGATCGGGAGGATTAATAATGTAAACAAGTCATATCAATTCATTAGGTAAGTCCCCACTATTTAGGGGCACTTGGGTTATTATACACTAATTAAGGTGTAGGCTCGAGTAGTAATTATTAGGTTGAGTGCACTTCAAGTCAATGGAAGAATATAAATAGAGAGTGAGAGTCTCTCTATTTATCACTTGTGACTTAGCTCTCTTGCTCTCTCAAGTGTGGCGCACCTTTGGAGAAGGAAATCTTTGGCTTGACAGAAGACAGAAGGCTGCTGTTGTGTTGGGAGGTCATCTTACTGTTTTGGGATCACATCTTGTGGTGATACTATCTTAGAGGAAGTTGAGGGGTTTTCTCCATTTATGGTTTCCCCTCCTAAAATCTTTGTGTCTCTTGTCTCTTGTGATGTGCTTATGTTATTGCTGTGCTTGTTATTCTCTCAGTGAAAAGATCCTAACATAATGCTAGCTTAAATGTTGAAAAACTAACATGGTATCAGAGATAACCTAAGAAGAAGACATTGTGAAGCTACAGGAACTAGGGCTTCCTATTTTGTCGATCTTCCTCCACATATTTTCAGCAAAAGTATGATAGGATGACTCTCCATTGAAGGGTGCATCGTTCTATCGATACGGAATTCAATTTCAAGCATTTTCAGTTTCGATGTGGAACTTAGGGCTTTCTACAGAAGAGGAATTTTTGGGTGAGACCCGCATAGGATTTTTCTCCTCATCAAAACCGAAATTTAGAGACCTGGATCAATAAATTTGGTTGGGTGAAACTCTGGGAAAGTCAAACCCTAGTTTGACCCTGAGCTAGGAGAAACCCTAAATACTAAAACTGCTAAGTTTTGGTACAGTCGCTATATTCCGAGATTGGCGACGTCTCAGAAGCTGAAAATTGTAGGGGCCGAAGATAAAATCCTGATGAACACTGTAGCCAAAGGGAAGCCTCTGATTCTCTGTATTCTAGGAGATATGTTCTCTCCAAGTTAGGGTTCCAGCCTCTTCCAGAAATCATCCATAAACAGGACACCTGGGGAGATCTGCAATATATTGGGCTACAGAGGTCCAAATGGAATTCCTGAAGATGTTCCAGAAAGGGAACGGACTTTAATTTCTGTGGTCCAAAGGTTAGACTCAGAAGATGAACCAGTAACACGTGGAATGCCGTACAATTTCGCTGTTCTGAATAGTCCAGTAACAGGTCACCTTGGGAAAAGGATCATAAATTCAAAATGGTGAAATAAATTCTGATGAAAACTATGGTGTTGGATCAGGTACATGCGAGGTTACCTCAGTGAGAAATTTTAGACACATATGATCAGTAATTTCAGAGATATTACAGAAACAGTAACAGACATTTCTGCAGAAGAAATCAGTAAATTAGGGCTTCCTGTTCCGGGAGCTTCCCTCCACTGTTTTCAGAAGAGGAGTACATTGGACAGCTCCATTTGAAGAGATCTATCTGTTCATCTAATTAGATCTGAAATATTCCAAGTTTTGAAAATTAGGGTTTCTGCGACAAACCCTAGATCAGCAAACTTCGGGACAAGGACGAACACCTCAAATCGGTAAGATCTAATCCTTTGCTATTTCCATTTGAGGTTCTCATTGC
>LPNX010251984.1:42677-76832 GCA_001517045.1 Pseudotsuga menziesii | reverse complement strand
TCTTGTCTCTTGTGATGTGCTTATGTTATTGATGTGCTTGTTATTCTCTCAGTGAAAAGATCCTAACATAATGCTAGCTTAAATGTTGAAAAACTAACAATGGCATATATGATATTTTCTCCTCGCCAGTCGTATTCACTTGGTCAATCAGAGGTGCAAAACAACATATGTAAATACTAAATATTGAACTAGGTATAGGATTGGTGCCATTCCCATATTCCTAGGCCGTTGTTGTTCACACTTTTGCCAGAAGGGTGTAAATGTTTTCTTGCTGACCATCAAGCTACCACTTAAAATCTACCTTGACTTTTAACTAGATAACATTGACAGTGAATTGAATCCATTCTACCTCTTGTAGACATTCTAGTTTGATGACTTTGGGTTAAGCATACAAAACAAGCATTGCAGGAAAGAAACCAAATCCAGTCAAAGGTCAGTTAGAAATATGTAGCACTCTTGGTGCATTAGGCGTGGTTTCGATTGTATTTTGTTTAATCTAAATTGTCATTTTATATTAATTGAACCATGGTTGGATCTAAAAGTAAGCATGGATTCCAATGCTCACGTTCAATGACAATCATGCCAATACATACAGGAATTTGGCCATTGCATCTGATTGTTTTTCAAGATATAATATTTGTATTTTTTTTTTTAAAACACTTATAGCCGTCGGTTAAGCGATTCTTGTTGTGTGTGATTTAGATGCAAGAGAGTTAAGATGAGAGGTAAGAACCTATGCATCACATTGTGACAATCCTCGTTATCTCTATCAAGTTTGCATTTTTAACTAGGCACTTGCACATCACAACTTAAACACAAAAAATTAAAAATATACATGGTGGATCGGGCCGTAACCGGTAAAATGTTTTAATTTGTTACTTGACCTATGGTAGCTGGACCATAAACCGGACGGATTCCCCATACCAAACAATAACATGCTAGTTGGGAATGTTTATTGTGGAGAATCCCTAACTGTTGTTACCTGTGATTTTCCAGGCCTCAATAGTTTCTAATTTGGAGGAAATTGTATTGATATCAAAACATCCCACATCACTCACACATACTATTTTCTTAAGAAGAGTGCACGACTTGGCTAGGGTTAGGGTTTAGCAAGTGGAAAATTGCTTAACAGGTGAAATGCTTGCACAACAATTCACCCAAGTCACTCAATATTTATTTAAGGATTATTCCAACTCCATTTCTCAGTTTGTTTGATGAATTATTTTGTGTTGAGTGAAGCTAATATTCATGTTGAGTGATGTGCCTCGGTCTCTTGGGTGATGCACCCCAAGTCCCTTTCCCCACTCTTCTATATCCCTTTCCATTTTTAGTGAAGGTTATGGTGAAATAAGGAAAATCACCCTAAGATTCAAATTCAATCTCTAAAGTATCCATCCATTCATTAAAGATGAGTTCCAGTGAAGGGAACTTCACCTATGCTCCCAGTCCCAAGTTTGGTGCTAGTTTTGGGCCTCCCATCCACGGTTTTGGACCCCCTATTGAAAAGATAAATTATGCAAAAAATATTATGATATTATCAGACTCATTCAATAATTATTAATTATTAAATACAATAATTTTTGTGTTCTATAAATCCCTCTTGTTAAGATTTCATGAGTGGAGCCTTCTATTTCCCCTTTGATGGGTTTTTTACCAGTTTTATGCAACAAGAATGTATTAATGTACATGGGAATAATTATTAATTTATATGATGTGTAAAATAATATTTATTAATCTCTTTAATACATTACTATTAGGTTTTAACTAAATCTGATTCGAAATTAATCAAATTCTGCATACCTTTGCTCATTGACTAGGAAATGTTTACTAGTCTTACTATTTTTATCATCCTAGAAGTTTTATGCACTCAAATGTAATTATGAAAGTTTATGTAGGAATTTAACTCACCCCACTACCTATAAAATCTCTCATACATTTAATTCATTTAGGTTTTACCGTGTTTTGACAGCCACCTTTGCACAGGTTCTCCACGTGCCAAAACTACTAGTTTTTCCCAAATAATTCTAAACAGCCCCAAATAATTCCAGATATGTTCCTAAAATTTTGAAACCTAATTTAATTCTTATTACCTTTCTGATAAGACATAAAATTTGGACAAACTCTGGTTGAATGGATATGAAGGTTCTTCCTGGTTGGGACACCCAAAAGCATGGGAGTAGGCTTCAGCGGAGGTGATTCCGAAACATAAATGGTACCCAGTTTACATGTGCTTAAGGAAGTAACTTTATATATCCTAAATTTTATTTGGATTCTCACATAATCCCGCTTCCCTCTTTTACAAATTTATAAACAACATTCCTTTTTTTGCCAAGTATCAAGAAATGATTAGTTGATTGCAAAATTTTCATTTCGAATTTTAATCAAATTTGCGTCGGAGTTAATATTCTGATCTGATACCAAATATAGGATATTACACATGTAGGTTGTTATCACACAAGAATTTATTAGATCATTATTGGGATAAAGTTGTTGAATTCTCAATCTACTTGCTCAACAGATCACCCACATTGAGTGTCCAGGACAATATTCCTGAAGAATTCTGGAGTGGCCCTAAAAATAGTCTTGCACATCTAAGAGTTTTTGGTTCTATTGCATTTGATTGTGTGTTATAGCTGATTTTAACACACATGGTGAATCACATTTTTATCGCCTTCCCTATCCCTCTACAGACTCCTTATACCCCATGGACCATTTTTGTTCCTTTGATGTTTCCAAAATCATCCCTAAAAACATGCAAAATTTCCCATACGTGACTTATAAACCCTTTATTGCGTATATACATGGGTTTGACCCTTAAAACCGCATACATAGGGATGTGTGCAAAAGGACGAATTCTTTTGGAGCTTTACTTGATCTGGATCTGACTCACTTGTCTCTTGGCACTCCATATTCCTTGAGATCGCTCGGATTCGACCTTTCATTACCCCATTGAAGAGCTATATAAGGAACCCTTTGGATACATTGAAGGCATGAGTAATTGAGAGCAAGAAAACTATAGTCCATTGTTGCTGGAGCTTATACTTGATTCTGCATCCCTTTGTCCCTCGGATCACTTTTGTGATTTTCCCAAGCTTTCCCTTTTCTTGTGAGCTTGCTATCGAGAGATGGAGGATTGAAGTGGTGGAGGCCCAAGTGGGGGACTCAGTTTCTCCGATTCGGAGACGTGCCGATAGAGGTTGCCTCTATTGTAATATCTATTTTATATTAATAGAAATATCTTTTCCTATCCAATAATGTGTATTTGAATGAATATTTGATCCATGGATGATTTCAAATGCTTATATATGCTAGAGTATATCTAACACGATTACATATAGCATGCTTGTCTTGTCTATTGAATGTTGAGAAAGTAATTTATCAATTCAAGCTGGAGTTGGAAATCTCAATGGGGATCTACATCAATCATCTAGAATAAGGTATGAATTGAGATCCTTTAGTGTTATATATTTGGTTTCTCTTGCTTATAGGAAATGATTGATTTCTGGAGTCAAGGTGTCTATTGTGGTACCCCAAGCCATAGGAATTTCTCTCCATAATAGAATTGACGACTCCACTGGGTTCTTCATCACTTGACTTCTGGGATGGACTTATAATGTATTTCGGCCATCGTATGACCCCTCTGACCTCACACATTATGGGGCATTTGTTATAGCTGATTTTACCACACATGGTGAATCACACTTTTATGGCCTTCCCTGTCCCTCTACAAACTCCTTAGACCCCATGGACCATTTTTGTTCCTCTGATGTTTCCAAGATCATCCCTAAAAACATGCAAAATTTTCCATACGCAACTTTTAAATCCTTTATCATGTATATACGTGCATTTGACCCCTAAAACCACGTACATCGAGATGTGTGCAACAGGCCAAATTCTTTTGGAGTTTTCTTTGATGCGGATCCGACTCACTTGTCTCCTGGCCTTCCATATGCCTTGAGATTGCTCGGATTCAACCTTTCATTACCCCATTGAAGAGTTATATAAGGAACCCTTTGGATACATTGAAGGAATGAGGAATTGAGAGAAAGAAAACTATAGTCCATTGTTGCGGGAGCTTATACTTGAGTCTGTATCCCTTTGTCCCTTGGAGCACTTTTGTGTTCTTCCCAATATTTCCCTATGCTTGTGAGATTTCTATTGAGAGATGGAGGATTGAAGTGGTGGAGGCCCAAGTGGGGGACTCAATTTTTCTGATCCGCAGACGTGCTGAAAGAGGTTGTCTCTATTGTAATCTCTGTTTTATATTAATGGAAATATCTTTTCTTGTCCAATAATGTGTATTTGAATGAATATTTGATCCATGGATGATTTCAAATGCTTATATGTTATTGATTGTTTATGCTATAATATATCTAACACAATTATATATAGCATGCTTGTCTTGCTTATTGAATGTTGAGGAAGCAACTTATCAATTCAAGATGGAGTTGGAAAGATAAACGGGGATCTACATAAACCGTCCAGAGTAAGGTACGAATCGAGATCCTTTAGTGTTAGATATTTGGTTTCTCTTACATATAGGAAAGGATTGATTGCTGGAGTCAAGCTATCTGTTGTGGTACCCCAAGTGATAGGAATTTCTCTCCGTAACATCGTGTACCTGATTAAATTATAATAAATATAAATAAGAAGAGTGACTGGTGCATTTTCATTGGTTACAATGAACAACACAAGTATTACAAGTTTTATAATCATGTCACCAAAAAGAGTGTGGTGAGTGGAGATGTGGAGTTCCTTGAAGACAAATGTTGGAGTGATCCTTCAAACATACAACAACAATAAAGTTTAGATCTATCATATATACCTATCGGACTTCTAGGTTTGAAAGTACAGTAGCAAGAAGAAACACCATCAGACATTCCACCTCAAAACCAAAAAACCAAGAGTTTGAGGGAGCTATGTGAGAAACATCCTGTTATTGATGAGAAACTTCAGTGCGCTTTGTTTTCCTGTTAGCCCACAAATTTTGATGAAGTAGTAAAGAATGCAAAGTTTGTACAAGTAATGAATTAAAATATTGATGCTATTGAGATTAATCAGACTTGGGATCTTGTTGATATCCCTATAGACAAAACTAGTATTTTATTCAAATGGGTCTATAAGACCAAATTGAATGAAAAAGGAGAGCTTGAAAGCACAAGGAAAGGTTGGTATCTAAAGGATACGGACAACCATATGGTGTAGATTGTGATGAAACCTTTGGTCCTATATTAAGTATGGATACCATTAGAATTGTACTTTCCATTCCAACACAAAATCAGTGGCTTGTTTATCAAATGGATGTGTAATCTTCCTTTCTTAATGGTATTCTTAAAGAATAAGTCTATGTATACTAGCCACATGGATATACTATCAAAGGCCATGAACAAAAAGTGTTTAAGATGAAAAAGGCCTTATACGGTATAAAACAAGCTCTGCGAGATTGGTACAATAATATTGACTCCTATCTCATCAACAATGGGTTCAACAAAAGTTGTTGTGAGCCTACTCTGTCTGTAAAAATATATTCGAAAGGTATAATGTTTATTGTATGTATTTATGTTTATAACATTATTTACACTGGTAATTTGATGCTTGAAGAATTCAGGATAGTCATGAAAAAGGAATTTGAGATGACTGATTTATGTTGACACACTTCAGCCGACAGGGGTTCATTCCACAGGTATGTCGACACATTTTGATGCAATCTCCCTAAACACCAACCTGAATCATTTTTACCCTATATAGCAACACCTACAAAGCATATGCAGTCTCACCTGAGATGTTTTTGAGGGAGGGCTGCAGGAACCGCGTTTTTGCAGAAGGAAGAGGGCTTGCACACTATGTCTCGTTCTATCGTAGTATTACTCAAATATCCATGGGTTTACACATATCATGCATCCTACCTAGTTATCATCATTCATAGTAATCTTAAATATCACATCAACATAACTTAGATCAATTTAACAAAGACATCAACATAAGTAAACCCAATAGACATAGAAAAACTTTGCATTATTCAGACATGGAAAATATAAGAGATCACATGATTGCAGATTTAACAAAGAAAAGATAGGAATTACATCGTCAATGTTCTTCTTATATTAGCTTCAAAGATGATAAAAAATCCCTTGGTCAAAAGCCTCAGACCAAAAAATCATTCATCCACAGATCACATACCAAGAAATTACATTCATTGGATCGTAGTGCTTAGAATTATTCTCCTATTCTGTGATAATCTACTGAATCTAATCCTAATTATATTTATAGGTTTGTGCCTTTACAAAATGGTCCACATAAGCAAACTCTCTAACTCCTTTGGACAAAAACCTCTAACTAATGCGACCAAAATGACCAGACTTGTCGGTATCTTTTTCTTAGACAGTTGAATTTTCCACTTGTCGGTATCTTCCTTATCGCACCTTGTGCATCTGATCCCATTTCCAACAAGGCCCCAACAAATTTTTTTTGGCTTATCCTCAATCCACATCAGCTAGACATATATGGTGCATTTAACTTGTCCTTGAAACTATCGTGCTCTATCCAAACATGTTCAACGTCTTCCTTGATATTTTGTTCAGTTTTGGGCACTCCTATACCTCTTGTTTTTTTGGGTGCTCCTCAGATACCTGCACCACTTTAGCTCATGCTTCCTTGGTGTTCACAATTCCCTCCATAGTTTTAAATTCCATATTTTGTGCATCCTCTTGGAATTGATATAACTACACAATACTCCACTGGTGTCTTTCTCGTGCCTTGTTGACTCATTGTTGCAGCACTTTGAACTTGAATTCCTTGGTCACCAGCATGATTGGGGAAATTGTCTTGAGTGATAACCTCAATGTTGTTAGCTATGCTTCTGCCTCACTAAGCTGTGTACCTGATTATTGCAGTTGTTCATCCTGAACCACACCCATCTAAAATTGTGTCCTTACTTCTACAATGGAGTGGGATGCTTTCTCCATCTATTTTATTTGTGTTGCGCCTCTTCTACTTTACTCATGTGCTATGTAGCTTATATGGTGATGTAATTGGTATTGCACGTGCTTGTAGCTCCTCATTCTCCTTCTTCAATTCGGTGACTATTTTTCTTAGTTGCAATACCTTCGCTTCTGCAAACACATGTGTGGTGATGTCTGGAATCTCTGCACATGTGACTGAGATTTCCTTCTCTAGTCACTTCTTGTCATCAACCAGGTTGTTCTTTTCATTCACCATCATCTCTTGCTCTATTTTCATTTTCTCTATCTCTGCTAGTTCCTGTGATATCTGCTCTCACAGATTGACCAATTGGTCATGCACTACCACCTTGCAGTCATGGATCTCGTGACTGTCTAGATTTTATAGTCTGGTCACTATATGCATCGGTAATTTGTTCACATTGAGGAAAATTGAGTCAAATTGATGCAATATGGTGTCAACATATTCATCTCCTGTTGAAAGTGGTTTCAATGGAATATTAATTATCGACGTTGTTTGGCCAACTCTTACTTCATTTGTGCTTTGCTACAAATTTACATGTGGCACTCTTATCTCTAGTACAACATTCATCAAGGGTAACAACAATCCCTTCACCCGGTGGAAATATTCTGTAGTATGTTGCTTCACATGCGCTTGACTCTCACTGGTCTTTGTAGTAATTGTGGCCAGTATCTGGCTTACCTTATCATCTGCAATATTTGATGCACTTCTTCCTTCTCCTTTTTAAAATATGCACTTTGTTTGCCCCTCTTCTTGTTGCCTCTCTAGCTCCTAATCTAATGGAGTTTCCAATGATTCCTCTTGTGACTCCTCATCACATTCTTTCGCTTGCACCTGCTCATGTGGAATGACTGGTAGTAATCCTCCTTATGTGTGTGACAGTTCATTAACACTGACCAAAACCTTCCATTCTAATGACCATTCGTTAATAATAGCATCTAGCTCTTCATCATTCATCTTATACCATGACACTAACCACTGGTTCTCTACATCATGCCTTTCATGGATGTGTATTGCATGTGGGCCAATTATGAATCGCCCCATCCTTCGATACTTGGTCACTACCCTCCCTACTGCTTCTCATAGTCCAACATAATATAAATAGAACTGGACATTGCAATCAATTTATCGTGCCTTATCTTCGAGTGCCCATAGATTTTGTTACCGCTCTCCTCGACATGTTTTTACCACTTCGACGTTCATCCCTTAGTAATACTTGTTGGCAGGAATTTTTGGGGTAAGTTAGTTGCACAACATCGCGGATTCTACACAAGGTCAAAGATGTCACGCAAGGTGGAAAATGGAGTGCAAGGAGGACTAGCTATATTTTATGTATTTTGGTCATATTTTGTAGATTTGGACCGCATTATATGGATTGTGACCATTATTTTGTAGATTCTATTAAGAATTAGTTAGGAATTTAGCTTAACTAGACCACCAATGTAAAGGTGCAAGCCTATATATAGATGTAGAATTGAAAGTGTTAGGTCTTCTTCAGCATGGCTTCAGAGATATAAGATTGTGAATGTTGATATGATTATGAAATACGATCCTTTGATTTGTGTATGTGAGCTGAAGAACTGTTTTGGAGAATCTATGTTTTGCTGTGAAGGTTAATATGACATGACGGAGATTGAGCATAACCATTGTGTCTTTTTCTATATTCCTATCTTCCTCTTTTCTACGATCCAAATGTGAATGCGATGTGTATCTATGAATGATGTGATGTTTCTCTACAATGAATGATGATATACTGTTAGATATGTTTATGCTTCAATGTATCTGCTATGATCTAAATATGTTGACATGATCCATTGAATGATGAAATGAATATGATAATGCATAATATGAATGATTAGATCTGTTGAATAATGTTGCACTAAGTTGACAAGTAGATGCACAATCCTCCATATTGCGGAAACTTGGTTCCAATATCTCTCCCTCGAACATTTCAGGTGAGAATTCATCTGCTCTTTAGGTGTTTCCAGATGGGGTAAAACCTGTCTAGGCCAGTGCTTAAGGAGATCATGGTGGTTTGTGTGTCGACAGAGAGAGGACCCTTGTCGATGGGTTTTGTGCCAACAAATGGTTCTGTTATCTCTGAGGTTGTTTCACCTGTTTTTTTTTTAATTTTTTATTATGCTTTGTTTTTATTGTTTTTAGTTTTCCTTTGTTTTATATTTTATGATTGATTGCTCACCATTAGGGTTCCTTTTGTTACCTAAAATCATCAAAATTTTCATTCATTAACTATGATCCCATGTATGTGCAAAAGACTATATGTTATATGGTGAATTCTTACAGCTGGCAGCGTTTGTCCAAACTGGCAGCATTTTACTTACTGGCAGTAGTGTTTCAAATGAACCTATAATGAATCTCGGTGGACAGAGAGTTCAAAAAGTCTAATAAATCTTATGAGGATTGGGCAATAGGAGAGCCAGGATTTGTGAGCATTAATGCCAAAGATGATAGTTTTATATTCACTGTTGAAACTACAGGAGCATTCAAAGCTTCCCAATTGCTTTTTAATGCTATTAATGTCCTTAAACATAAACTCGAAACAGTTAGACTTTCACCAGAAACTGAAGAAGATGATGCACAATTTATTGATTTAGAACAACACATGTAAGAGAAGGTGGAAGAGATTTTGACTTGTTTGTCATGTCTGCAAAATGCCAAATTTTAAAGGAATTGTTGTTGGAACCCCAGGTCGTGTGTTTGACATGATTGTGCATGCACTCTCTTTGTCCCGATTACATAAATATGTTTGTGTTAGATGAGGCTGATGAAATGCTTTCCAGGGGTTTCAAGGACCAGATCTATGATATTTTTCAGCTACTCCCTTCTAAGATCCAGGTGGGTGTTTTCTCTGCTACAATGCCTCCTGAAGCTCTTGAGATTACCAAGAAGTTTATGAGTAATCCTGTGAGGATTATAGTGAAGAGGGATGAGCTAACGCTTGAGGATATCAAGCAGTTTTATGTGAATGTTAAAAGGAGGATTGGAAACTTGATACACTGTGTGATCTATACGAGACCCTGACAATCACACAAAGTGTTATTTTTGTTAACACAAGGCGAAAGGTTGACTGGTTGACCGACAAGATGAGAGCTCGTGACCATAATATCTCTGCTACTCATGGGGATATGGATCAAACCACCAAGGATATTATTATGAGGGAAGTTTGATCTAGTTCCTCACATGTTCTGATCACAACTGACATGTTAGCTCGGGGTATTGATGTGCAACAAGTCTCGCTGGTCATCAATTATGACCTCCCTACCCAACCACAAAACTACCTCCGTCGAATTGGTCATAGTGGCAGGGTTAGAAGGNATGTGCAACAAGTCTCGCTGGTCATCAATTATGACCTCCCTACCCAACCACAAAACTACCTCCGTCGAATTGGTCATAGTGGCAGGTTTAGAAGGAGGGGTGTGGCAATAAACTTTGATCCAAACCTCCAATTTCCAAATCAAATCAATGAATTGTTTACCAATATTCAAAAAATTGTCTATCATTTATCAGCAATCAGAGTGATCAGTTTTCAACGTTTCAGCCATTCACCGGTAATCAGTGATTACTCATCTCTAACAATGATCTTCTCTACAATTAATAAGCCTGGGCGACATGCCCTAGTGCTTAATAATCCACTAGAGGAATGAGCTCGATACAAGTATGATGACATTATTTGAGTTTGTGGATGCTAAGTGGGGTTGAAATCCAGACAGCAAGTGTTGGGCAGAGTATCTGGATCGCAATAAAGGAATATATCAAATAATATCAACTACAGGTGTTATTCAATGCCACGAGGACACCCCAAAGGACGTGATTCTATTTCACACCGAATCTTAAAAGGATGACAGGGTAATTATGAATATCAAGCAAGATCCAATTCTAGAGGTGCATCATCTTTTAAAAAAGTCTAGTGGCAAGACTATCGCCTCGAGCACATTCGGTTTATCACCGAGATGAAATTGGGAACATTTCTACCTCACATTCGACATCGCTTCTAGTGATTCCATATTTCAAGGAGTTGAGTTAGCAGTTTGATCTCATCATCTCCAGACTATTAAGGATTTGGTCAATATCTTCTAGCAGCATTTAAGCATATAATGATACAGATGGAAGACACCTAAAAACAAAGAATTATTTTTTATATTTGATGGTTGTTAAAGTTCAATGGTTTCCAGATTTCTAGGCATCGAATCAGCATTTCAGCAACTAACCTTACAGGTGGCAGACCAAATAGTTTCAGATTTCTTGTAACTAGTTGTAATTAAGTTAGCAATAGTGAGTTGATGTAATGGATATAAATTCTAGAGATGTTCAATGTAAAAAGGGGGGAGTTCTTCCTTTCATAAGGAAGCAGAGGGGACTGGTGTTGGCAGTTTTGGAATTATGCAATCTCAATTGTAAGCACTGTTTGTGTAGCATAAGCACCCTGCAGCTTCAGTAACAGGTTCTATTTTTGAATGAAAACATGATGATGATTTGCCTATGTATTTTATGAGTTGTTTTTCTAGTAATTCTATTATGCACATGGTCCATTAAATCCCATTGCACTAATTCTTACTGTGAAAATCAATTATCTTTATATTTTCTAGAAACAAGGCAATTTCACTTCTTGATTTTATGATCATAGTGACCTTGATATTGAACTTTGTGTTTGATTTTGTGTTACACAGTTCCTGTTGATTCTTTTGTAGCTCTATTTGACCTACCAACCTACCCTTTTGAGAACTCTGTGATTCTTTTATAGTGTTCATAGTATACAGGTATGTGTAGTGATAATTGTGTGATTTGTACAGACAATCTTGATTTCATATCAGCTTAGTTCTTCAATACTTGTTTGATTTTTCTTACAGCTTTTATATTATACCAGCCTAGTTCTTCCATAGTTGTGTGATATTCCATTAGCCCTGGTTTCATACCAGCTCATGTTTTCAGTTTGATTTCATTTGATTTGTACAGTTTTAAACAAGATTTCCTTAAGCTTGAATCCCATAGTCTAGGTTCAACTTTAGGGATAACATCTTCTGGCGTCGTTGCTGGGGATGGACAAAGGAAAAGATATCTTCCCCGAGAAAGAATGACAACGATTAGATCCAGCTCTTGATGGTGGACAGGAGTAGGGCATTAGTTGGACTACAGATTTATTCACCAGGCAACTCCATGTTTGAAGAATCCAGAGGCGATTTGACAAGATGTCAAATCCTTTTGAAACTATGTTGGAACAGAGATTTGCTCCGTTCAATTTCTCAAATGTTCCTGGTTTTCCAAATATGGTACCTGCCATGGATGGATGAATGGGGAGATTTTCTTCCACGATTCGAAGAAAAGGAAGAGGACAATCCGACACATCATGTAATTAAATTTCATCAATACATGGATCAGCTCAGTATACATCATGAAGATGTATTTATGAAAATGTTTATGTATTCGTTAGATGGTCGTGCGAGACAATGGTATAGAACTCTTCCTCCTTCCAGTATTTCCTCTTTGAAAGATTTTCATGATGCCTTTTATTCATATTGTAAGAGGATATACCCAGATGAGTGTATTTTTGAGGATTGTTGTAGGGTATATGCATTATATATCCAAGGATTAGAAGCATATTTTTCCAGTAGTGAAGATGAAGCCAGTGGTTATGATATGAAGAAAGAAGAAGATTTATTATCTTCCTCTGATTCTATTTTACAACAAGAAATTTTTCAAAATTCTGATACTAAAGTGGATGATAGCATTATAGAATAGAAATCTTCATCTTTAGAAATCGATCAGAATGCTCCATTTTATGATGAAGATATTGAAGTTCTATATTTGGATCAGCATCAGCCGATTCACTCTGAAGACATCCCAATCTATGATGAGTATTCATATGAAAAAGACCAGATCTCTACATCACCGGTTGTTGATTTGAGGAGCAGCCAACGGATGTATGAAAACTATGAATCAAATTTTTATGAGGAACAACATTGTGTGGAAATCAACCATCCTGAATCTGTAGAAGACATTGAGTAGCCATATTTGCAATTCAATTTCCAGGTAGCTGAAAGTGGCAGCCATTATGAGGAAAAGAATATACATAGATACTTTTATCTTCAACAAAAGGTATTTCCTTATAGCTTCATTGATCCATTTGTTGATTATATGGAGTCTTTGAGCAACTCAGATGTCAGATTGTTTTTGTCAAAGGGAGGTTGGATTTTCCCTTCTTTTGAAATGAATTTTGATATTCCATGGGTTCCTTTATCCATCATCTGCAAATCAGAAGTTTTACCAGTTAGTCAAATATTTGTATGGCTTCATTGGAAGCATGATTTTACTTGATCAAAAGAAAGCAGATGATTAGTGTAGGAGCTGTGAATAAATAAGCTTGATTTTTCAAGCATATCCTTAAGTTTGTACAGTGTGATCAGATTGTTGTGAGAAGATTATTTTAGTTTGCAGAGTAGTTTAAAGATTCAGTCAGTTGTTTGTAAGTAGCAGAGATTTGTGATGAAGACTCCAGCCCAATGTAAACAAGGCACTGGTATTTCTTATTTTCAAAAGAAATGAATGGTAGGATAGGGTGTAGTTATCAGAGACGGTTTCATTGGAAAGGCACAGGTCTACTTGTTCTTGGCAGCTCACAGGGAGCATGCCATCCCCAGACAGAGCCAGATGTTATCTCTGAGTTTGTTTCACCTGTTTATTTTTAAATTTTTTATTATGCTTTGTTTTTATTGTTTTTAGTTTTGCTTTGTTTTATATTTTATGATTGATTTCTCACCATTAGGGTTCCTTTTGTTACCTAAAATCATCAAAATTTTCATTCATTAAATATGAGCCCATGTATGTGCAAAAGAGTATATGTTATATGGTGAATTCTTACAGCTGGCAGCATTTATCCAAACTGGCAGCATTTTACTTACTGGCAGCAGAGTTTCAAATGAACCTATAATGAATCCCAATGGACAGAGAGTTCAAAAAGTCTGACAAATCTTATGAGGATTGGGAAATAGGAGAGCCAGGATTTGTGAGCATTAATGCCAAAGATGATAGTTTTATATTCACTATTGAAACCACAGGAGCATTCAAAGCTTCCCAATTGCTTTTTAATGCTATTAATGTCCTTAAACATAAACTCGGGACAGTTAGACTGTCACCAGAAACTGAACAAGATGATGCACAATTTATTGATTTAGAACAGCACATGTAAGAGAAGGTGGAAGAGATTTTGACTTGTCTGTCATGTCTGCAAAATGCCAAATTTTAAAGGAATTGTTGTTGGAACCCCAGGTCATGTGTTTGACATGATTTCACAGGCACTCTCTTCACCCCGATTACATAAAGATGTTTGTGTTAGATGAGGCTGATGAAATGCTTTCCATGGGTTTCATTTACCATATCTATGATATTTTTCAGCTACTTCCTTCTAAGATCCAGGTGGGTGTTTTCTCTGCTACAATGCCTCCTGAAGCTCTTGAGATTATCAGGAAGTTTATGAGTAAGCCTGTGAGGATTCTAGTAAAGAGGGATGAGCTAATGCTTGAGGTTATCAAGCAGTTTTATGTGAATGTTAAAAGGAGGATTTGAAACTTGATACACTATGTGATCTATACGAGACCCTGGCAATCACACAAAGTGTTATTTTTGTTAACACAAGGCGAAAGGTTGACTGGTTGACTGACAAGATGAGAGCTCATAACCATACTGTCTCTGCTACTCATGGGGACATGGATCAAAACACCAGGGATATTATTATGAGGGAATTTCGATCAGGTTCCTCAAGTGTTCTGATCACAACTGACCTATTAGCTCGGGGTATTGATGTGCAATAAGTCTCGCTGGTCATCCATTATGACTTCCCTACCCAGCCAGAAAACTACCTCTGTCAAATTGGTCATAGTGGTAGGTTTGGAAGGAGGGGTGTGGCAATAAACTTTAATCCAAACCTCCAATTTACAAATCAAATCAATGAATTGTTTACCAATATTCAAAAAATTGTCTATCATTTATCAGCAATAAGAGTGATCGGTTTTCAACGTTTCATCCATTCACCGGTAATCAGTGATTACTCATCTCTAACAACGATCTTATCTACAATTAATAAGCATGGGTGACATGCCCTAGTGCTTAATAATCCACCAGAGGAACGAGCTCGATACAAGTATGATGACATTATTTGAGTTTGTGGATGCTGAGTGGGGTTGAAATCCAGACAGCAAGTGTTGGGCAGAGTATCTGGATCCCAATAAAGGAATATATCAAATAATACCAACTACAGGTGTTATTCAATGCCACGAGGACACCCCAGAGGACGCGATTCTATTTCACACCGAATCTTAAAAGGATGACAGGGTAATTATGAATATCAAGCAAGATCCAATGCTAGAGGTACATCATCTTTTAAAAAAGTCTAGTGGCAAGACTACCGCCTCGAGCACATTCAGTTTATCACCGAGATGAAATTGGGAACATTTCTACCTCACATTCGACTGTGCTTCCAGTGATTCCAGATTTCAAGGAGTTGAGTTAGTATTTTGATCTCATCATCTCCAGACTATTAAGGATTTGGTCAATATCTTCCAGCAGCATTTAAGCATATAATGATACAGATGGCAGACACCTAAAAACAAAGAATTATTTTTTATATTTGATGGCTGTTAAAGTTCAATGGTTTCCAGATTTCCAGGCATTGAATCAGCATTTCAACAACTAACCTTACAGGTGGAAGACCAAATAGTTTTAGATTTCTTGTAACTAGTTGTAATTAAGTAGGCAATAGTGAGTTGATGTAATGGATATAAATTCTAGAATTGTTCAATGTAAAAAGAGGGGAGTTATTCCTTTCATAAGGAAGCAGAGGGGACTGGTGTTGGCAGTTTTGGAATTATGCAAGCTCAATTGTAAGCACTGTCTGTGTAGCATAAGCACTCTGCAGCTTCAGTAACAGGTTCTATTTTTGAATGAAAACATGATGATGATTTGCCTATGTATTTTATGAGTTGTTTTTCTAGTAATTCTGTTATGCACATGGTCCATTAAATCCCATTGCACTAATTCTTACTGTGAAAAGCAATTATCTTTATATTTTCTAGAAACAAGGTAGTTTCACTTCTTGATTTTATGATCATAGTGACCTTGATATTGAACTTTGTGTTTGATTTTGTGTTACACAGTTCCTGTTGATTCTTTTGTAGCTCTATTTGACCTACCAACCTTCCCTTTTGATAACTCTATGATTCTTTTATAGTGTTCATAATATACCAGTATGTGCAGTGATAATTGTGTGATTTGTACAGACAGTCTTGATTTCATATCAGCTTAGTTCTTCAATACTTGTTTGATTTTTCTTACAGCTTTTATATTATACCAGCCTAGTTCTTTCATAGTTGTGTGATATTCCATTAGCCCTGGTTTCATACCAGCTCGTGTTTTCAGTTTGATTTCATTTGATTTGGACAGTTTTAAACAAGATTTCCTTAAGCTTGAATCCCATAGTCTAGGTTCAACTTTAGGGATAATAGGTTCCTTTGTCTAGACCTGATCCAGATGGAGATCGGTGGCCACCCACCTATTCCACTGGCTCAAAACAATTGTTCATTGTGGCAGTTTCCTAGTTATTTTTCGGCGGTTTTTCGAGTCCTAAACTTCCGGGGCCGTTTTGAGGCCTTAAACGACGGTTTTTGGAGATTCGGGGCCAAATGGTTGCCATTGGCATGCATTTGGCCGACCCAAAGTTGTAAATCTTAGACCGACCTTTCCAACGAGTTCTCAAACGCCCAAATCGGAGATCGTATGCAAAAGTTATGACCCCGGGAAGTTGACTGTTCAACTTACCACCGTGGGGCCACAAACTTTATGACGGTTCATCTTCTAGGGTTACGTTTTGGGACTTTTGGGGTTCTCACCTCGCTATTATTATTATAAATAGGCCCCTTTTGCCTCATTTTGTATTTAGCTTAGCACGAATGAGCGTAGCGGCCACATCTCTTCTCAGAGATAGCTACTACCATTCTAGCAATTGTATTACAGTCTGTTCTATTTCTGCCATTTAATAGAATATGTGTTTACTGTATCTCTGTTATCTTTGCAAAATGTCTCTGATTATTATGATGTGTATGTTCTTTCATTTCGTTCACGCATAAATCCGGATCAGTGGTATCAGAGCAATCTGCTCTTTGATTGTTTCTCGGCGCATGTCCCCAACGAGGTCCAAATACAGAGAGTTTGGTCTCGAACTAGTTTCACTTGATCATTCTCGCCGTCCCAAATGACCTCCCATGGCGGAAGAAAAGAGAGACGATGGAGCAGGAGATCCTATCAAGTCACTGCTCGAGGAAGCCCTCGAGCGACAGAGGAACGAGATGATGGATAGTTTCGCCCAAATCCTTTGGCGAATGCCGGGCGCGGCCAATGCATCTTCAACAAGCAGCCGATTCGGGGATGCAACTCCCTTCAAGGTACAAGTTAACTTTGATATTCCTTTATTTGAAGGCAATATTGATGCAGATGCCCTGGATAATTGGTTGAATGTTCTAGAAGGGTATTTCTCTATCCACAATTTTTCCGACCGAGAAAAGATCACCTTTGCGCTCCTTAAGGCAGCCTCCCATGTCCAAAATTGGTGGGGTACTTATTGTGAGAAAAACTTATCAGACGAGTCTGAAATGTTTGAAACAATTCCCACTTGGGCTTCTTTCATAGATGCCGTCAAGGAACAGTATTACCCTGTGGGAAACTATGATGACCAATACACAAAATGGACCATTCTGCGTCAAGAAAGGGACCAGACGGTGTCGGAGTACACCAACAAATTTCATACTCTGCGGACAAAGCTGAGTATCAAACACTCCGAGCGGCACCTAATCCTAAAATATCGCAGTGGTCTACATCGGTACATGCGAACTGAGATGGACTTCCTCGACATCTCTTCACTTGGAACCGCCTATCGGTACGCTGTTAAAATCGAGGAGAAATTTCAACAAAATAACAAGCGAGACTCTGGACCTGCGAATCCACTGCAGAAGCAAGGAAAGGGAAACCCTGGCCTGCAGAACACAGCAAAAGAAAATGGCAACCAGTCCCCGCCACAAGAAAAGAAGGGAGATCGAAAGACAAAGAAGGACACTGGTAAGTGGTGCGAATTTCATAAAATCCCTTGGCACAACACTGATGAATGTCGCTCAAAGCAGTCATTAGTGGCCGAGATCAAATCTTCAGAATCAGATCCCGATTCTGATTCTGAACCCAATGCCACAACCGCACACAATGGGAGGTAGATCATTGAGGCAGACCCCACTGCCACTGTTGCTACCGCATAGATTCAACTAGAGGATCCTGAAGAGTTAGAGGTAGAGGAGCACCTTTTCCACTCGCAGATGTGGGTGAAGGGAATGCCTCTACATTTTGTTGTTGACAACGGCAGCCAAAAGAACCTGATTTCAGCAGAAGTCATCAAGAGATTGGAGCTTCCAACAACACCACACCCGCAACCTTACAACATTGGTTGGCTAAGCCAAGCACGCGGTATCCGCATTACTCAGCAATGCCTCCTACCATATGGCATCAAGCCTTCCCAAGATGAGGTACTGTGTGATGTAGCCCCACTTGAAGTCTATGATGTTCTTTCAGGACAACCATATATGTGGAAGCGTCATGCTGTATATGAGTCACGGCCTCGCAGTGTCATTATCAATTTGGGAGGACAACTCTACCGGATCCCAGAGACAGTTGCACCTAACGAAGTCTCGCAAGGTAGGAAGATAAACTCCCACATCAGAAAATTATTCCTCTTCACAATTGCGTCTGAAGGAGAACATAAGATCACAGAGACCTCCACACCCTCTGCACAGGGTGTCTCTGCTCATCAGACACAAGAAGAAGACAGAGCCATTGTTTCCTCATCTATCCAAGTACCTCTACGATGCAAGGCCACGCATTCAAGGTGCTCATCCAGAAACAAATCATCCAGACAACAAGTACAGCCCTCTCGGGATGCCAAAGAAAAGCAGCCTCTTCACTTCAACAAATGTCGCACCAGGAGATCAACTCAACACACAATTCGAGATATGATATGGGATTCGACGCAATGGAGACCATTGTGGCAGTTTCCTAGTTATTTTTCGACAGTTTTTCGAGTCCTAAACTTCCGGTGCCGTTTTGAGGCCTTAAACGACGTTTTTTGGAGATTCGGGGCCAAATGGTTGCCATCGGCATGCATTTGGTTGACCAAAAGTTGTAAAGCTTAGACCGACCTTTCCAACGAGTTCTCGAACGCCCAAATCGGAGATCGTATGCAAAAGTTATGACCCCAGGAAGTTGACTGTTCAACTTACCACCGTGGGGCCGCAAACTTTATGACGGTTCATCTTCTAGGGTTACGTTTTGGGACTTTTGGGGTTCTCACCTCACTATTATTATTATAAATAGGCCCCTTTCGCCTCATTTTGTATTCAGCTTAGCACGAATGAGCGTAGCGGCCACATCTCTTCTCAGAGATAGCTACCACCATTCTAGCAATTGTATTACAGTCTGTTCTATTTTCGCCATTTAATAGAATATGTGTTTACTGTATCTCTGTTATCTTTGCAAAATGTCTCTGATTATTATGATGTGTATGTTCTTTCATTTCGTTCACGCATAAATCCGGATCAATACCTTAGTACAAAGGGAGGGAGGACATGATATGGCATCTGGTGAGACCGAAAATTCAAGACTTGTTTGACTAAAAACTAAGGGAATTTGCTAAGAAAGAGAATCATAGCCCAGGACCGATGGCAGAGAAGTGGCTAGAAGATTACCTGCATTCCTACCCACGTGAGTACCTTTTCTCTGAGTTTCCAATCATCTTGTACAAGTGGTTGGAGCAACTTACCTATGAGAACAACAATTTCCAAGGAGGTGAACCAACTGGCTGGACCCCATAACTGATCTAGTAGTTGCAAGAGGTAGAGAACAAAGCATTAAGGGTTGTTGAATTCTTTCTTGACAATATTTTGGATGGATATACCACTGAGTTCATGGTTGACACAGTTAAATATTATAGTGACGTAGAAAGGGAGTTCTTCAATGGACTGAGAGGTAGGTTCCTATTGTCTTTGCAATTGTATATTAAGATGCTCACATGTGAAAAAGGAATATTGAAGATGAAATCTGTTGATTAGAACTCTGGTGTTCGGAGGTTGCCAATATCATGGAAACAAGGGTTGGATGGACTGATATGGGGTAAATGGATGGAATTTATGACAGGACTCTGAGGGAGGTTGAGGAAGGAAGTGGTCTTACGAGAGTAGGAGAATGGTTTCAAAAAGAGAAGAGGTAGAGGACAAGAGAGAGTCTTGTTGTGACTAAAATGTGAGACCATGAGAGAAGACCACAAGGGAAAAAAATACCCTATAGCAACGAAGGATACGACCAGGCTATGCTCGAGCCCAAGGAAATATCGTCCCAGAGAAAAAACATACCCACACCTCTGTGCACTACGCCACACTTAGGAAGAAACACGAGTTCGACACCGACTTGTCCGACGTGTCAATAGAACTCTAATAGTAATGAATGAACGACTGTAGGAAGAAGGCCCAGGATAGAGAGCGATGATGTGAAGTTACTACTGTTTTAGGGGAACGAGACTGAGGATCTCGAGCAATATTGTTTCTTGTGTGAAGTAGTGTGGATTGTCAAACAAAATTTGGATGATGATGTCAAGAAGGGAAAACTGGCGATGACCCTTTGAGGTCACACACTAGATTGGTTGTTGAAATTTGCATAAGTTCCTACGGGAACTCCAGCAAAGAATATAGAAAAATTTAGAAAAGGATTGATTGAAGAATTCAGAAAACTGAAATATGAGGAGCAGTATATCACAGAACTAGAGGAGATTAAGAAATATTCAAATGAAATAGTCTCGGATTTCTATCAGTGATTTAAAACACTAATATAAAGAGTCAACTTTGAATTGAGTGATATTCAGCATAAGGAATGGTTCATCATGGTGTTACTATTTGATATCATACTACCATTGATGTAGAAAAATATTGCGACATAGAGTGAGGCTCTGGATATTGCGATGAAGTTAGAATATTCACTTGTTCGAAAGAATGTAGTTGGTATGAAAAAAAATCAAACATAGCTAGTGAATCTGACTCTCTAGTTGCAAGATATGAAGAAATGAAAATAGAATCACGAGGAAGTGTGGTCTACTCAATGTCCCATAGAGGGACATCATAAGGATCAATGCCCATATTTTTGAAACTAACTTTTCTTAGGAGAACCAAAACCATTGAGTTATGGTGGTATGCCATGGTTTTGTATCTTCCAAGTTTATGGGCATCGACACGAAGATTGTGGATATATGCAGAATATGGTCACAAAGCCAATGAATTTATACTGCACATTTTTTCGGTCTGTTGGGTATGAAGATAAGGATTTTCACATATATGATCTACTTCAGGAAAGAACAATGGAAATGTAATATGCAAAGGAAGAGGACCATCGAATAATGCAGCAGTCGTCTCAAGTGGTATAGCCAAAACCTCAACTGTAGTTTGTGCCACAGATACAGTTTGTGCCATAATCACAATGCAATCAGATCCAGATGGCTCCACAGCAACCATAGTATACACAGCCATAGAAGTATGTCTAGCAAAACCTGAATCCCTCACAGTAGTAATTCAATCAACCATAGTATCAACAACAATGAGGATTCCCTAGAGGATTCTAAGGAGGACAATATGGTTCCTTTGATCAAGGAGGAGGATGAGGTTGTGGACCAGTGCAATGTTATAATTCCAGAGTGGTAGGACATTATTAGAGATATTTCTTGTAATTGTAAGAACAATGTACTTATTGTATCGATGTTTACCACATGTTACAGCTGATTTTACCACACATGGTTGATCACACTTTATTTCCTTCCATATCCTTCTGCAGACTCTTTGGACCCCATGGACCAATATTGTACCTTTTATGTTTCCAAGATCATCCTTAAAAACAACTATTATTTTTTGTACGCAACTTTTAATCCCTTTCTAGCGTATATATGCAGATATTACCCTTAAACCCACGTACATCGGGATGTGTGCATAATTCCAAATACTTTTGGATTTTTCCTTGATGTGGATCCAAATCACTTGTCTCTTGGCCTTCCATATGCCTTGAGATCACTCAAATTTGACCTTCCATTACCCCATTGAATCACTATATAAGAAACCCCTTAGATACATTGAAGGAGAGGAATTGAAGAGAAAGACAAATTTAGTCCATTGTTGCCATAACTTTCTTGTACTTGAGTCTACATCCCTTTGTCCCTTGGAGCACTTTGTGTTCTTCCCAAGCTTTCCTTTGCATGTCGGCCATTCCCAGTACTATTATTGGTTTGTGCACATCTTGTTCGAGTCCTTCCACATTATATAGTGTTGCTGAGTACCTTGTGTTGGTTGATGGGGATGCCATAATGCCCTCATTCCAGCGGATTCCATCCCATCGACTTCATATAATTTATTTTGGGATAGGAGTCTAGAGTAATTTGAGTGCCTTGAGACTTATAGTCATCAATGGTAGGTTCTCTCACCATCGACAATTTTGGGAACACATCAATGTCCCTTGATCGATGGATTCTTTCAAGTGTTTGACCTCAAAACATCTATTTGCACTTGTTAGATTGCACTCTAGTACCTTGATTCCAATTTTCATTATCGGTGGGTGATCTCGTGTCTGTTAATGGTATACATCAATGACCGGTAATCAGACGATGGGATACTATGTTTGACCTCAACACCTCTCTTCACATAGTAGGACATGTACTCATACTGGTTTGTGTAGAATACTTTCCAGATTGGTGGAATTCCACATATGCTACCTCATTGATCGTGCCAGTGTTCATGAGATCTCATCTCTTGTGACTTGATTCCAGTGTATGTCAGATATCTTTAGCCATTATGAAGATCTTGATCCATAGTATATATTCAGTTTTCATGGATATCATGATTCGTTGTATATCTTAATCATGGAGATTCTTATCTATTATATATTGTACGTGGTGATGACCACACATGTCATATTTTGTGTCATGCCTATTCATGGCCATTGTACTCTTATGTATACGGTATTGTTGTATGTATTTCCAGTCATATGAAGAGATTGATTATTGTACTATACTAATGGATGGTTGGTTCTTCCACTTCATCACTCCACTTCTGGGATGGATTTATAATGTATTTCATCTGGTTGTGCCAAAAATTGTTTCCAGACTACAAAGAAACAAGCCAACACAATCTCACATATTCAATCAAACAAAACTAGGTTTTTAGGGTTTTTGAAAGGTTTTTCTGGTTGTGAAGTTTGGTGACAAAAGGGAATAAATTCATAAGCCAAATAGGAACTAAATCACAAGTAAAGAAGAATAGATATGCATAATATAATAACCATGTATCCAACAGAACATAAAATTGAAGTTCATCTACAACTGACAAGCACTACAAGCATAAAGATTATAAACTAGCAATGAAATTATCAATTGTATAGCTAAACAAGCTAGAAATGAAGCCGAAACACAGACTGAAGGGTAAAATGGAACATATATTTCATAATTATGTTCATCAAATACACACGAGAGTCAAGTACTTAGCTCATCAATAAGTCAAGAGACCTCCTTTAGCCAGCCAAAAGTCGAACCCCTTGTTCTCTTTGTGACCTTCCTAAATACTGTTTTTTCAAAATTTAGTTAGAGTCTAAACCCTAACTGTTTTTAGCCTACTCATTGATAGGATATTGTCAATATAATAATTACAAAAAATAAAGTATTTCTCAAAACATAAAAAGTAACTGCTTTTTGCTAACAATGATCAAAGGTCTTTAACAGCTTCTGCCAATAAAGATATCCCATCTAAGGCTTGGGCCTTTTTCTTAGCTTTCTGTTGCTCAGCTTCCATATCTGTCATTCTTTTATTAAGCTCCTCATTCTGTTGCTGTAGGCTCTATTTCAATTTTGCACACTGTAAATATGTACTTCTTTTCCTTTTAAGGGCCTCTTTGGAGACTGCAATAAGCTCTTGGTAGTGATCATTCACTTTTGCTAGGTCTTTCCTGAGTCTTCTATTAGCTACAATTAAAACATCATTTGTTTCTTGCATTTACTCTATTTGATGTTTATATTGCTTGATGGCTCTTAGCAAATTCTCCTTTTCTGAGTCAAATTCCTTGCTTCCTGTTGTATTCTGTAGCTCACTAGGCAGCCATGGGATGTTCAACTTTCTGAAGATTTCCTCATCCTCAGGCAGCAACTCTGTGGAAATATCATGAACGCTTGGGTTTTCTTGATTATCTGTTTCAACAGGGGCATTTTCATCCATCAACAACTTATTTTCTGAATAAGACATCTCTATTTCATCTTTTTGCTGCTCCTTCAACAATTTACCTCGTATCTCTAAAAACACAGCAGATAATTTAGTCTGAGTGAGGCTGGATTCTTCTTCTGTCTTCAATGATTTCTTCCCTTTTTTGTTACCTTTTCTAGATTCTAGCTTTTCATTTAAGGAAGAACTATCAAGCATAGTTACCTTTTCTGTGTTTAACTTAGGGTTTAGTAGCTTTTTCATGTTCAGCCTCAATTTGTTTTTGGATCTAGTTTTGGGTTTTCAACCTAGGGCCAACTCTCCTATCATCTTTAAAATTCTTCCTTGATGCATGATGGAGGGAGATTATTTAACCTTGATCTTATTTTTCTTTGGCATTACTGTCTTATCCTCTAGACTGTAGAACTCCCTTTCTGTGCCAACCTTAGTCTTAGCATTGATAGTCAACTCATCTCCTTCCAAAAAGTATCCTTCATCTTTCGACAAAATGGTAATTGGGCTTCGTTGCTGGACCTTAGTATTTTCTTCCTCTCCTAAAACATTTTCTGTAAAAACAATTTTTTCATCAATGAGCGCTTCTGCTGGTGTTTTATTTTGCACAGGCTAGATTTCCTTGTGAATAAACAACAAATTTTTGTCCTCACTATCGACTATGGCTGTTGAGATTCATACTCTCCCTTTGAAGGTTCTGCCACTTCCTCAAGTTTGACAAATTTTTTATCTTCAGCCTTGACTTTTTGTCTTAAATTTCTAATTAGGGTTTGTCCCTTATCAACATGCGTTTTTGTAGGCTATCCTTCCTGATTATTTTGGAACCCAGACCAAAAAATAAAGTAGTCACAAGTCTTTCCCTCTCTTTGCAAAACAGTGCTAATAATAAGCTTTATCAATACATGATGAAAAATGGACTGTGCAGTGTGGTCATGATTCTCTTTGATCCCGCTTGACATTTTCTGCAAACTCTTTAACAGGAAGAAAGGGAGATTCATCCTTGATTCACCAGCAAGGTGCTGAAGGAACCTGAAATGATACTTGAAGACAAAAGCATACCTCCCTTCAAATGTGATGTAGCTTTGTAGAACCTTGATAAGCTCTACCCATTCAGCTCTGAAATTATGGATAATCACTCCCTTGCTCCAATCTGGAACAATGCCAGGCAATAGATATCTTTGGGCATTGAAGGTAAATGGCACCTTTTTGAACCAAAGTTCTCCTTCATTTCTGACCCCTATTGCTTCAGCCACCAACTCTATAGTTAATTTGAATTTCAGAGTATCAAATGATACTATATCTTGGTTATAACATTGAGAAAATCTATGAGAAACTTTGGTATTACATCCATCGATGTTTTTGAAGAAGTTCAACCATCCAGCATTCTCAAAGAGTCCAGCACACCCTGGAAACTTGTCTATCCAATTAAGCTCAGTGGGCTTAGCCCTGTTGGTCTTCCCACTCTTCTTCATCTGCTTATCCAAGGCTTGATGATGTTTCTGTGTAAATTTCAGAACCTGTTAGTGACCTCACAACCTTTTTTCCTCAAGTTTTCAAAGTTTTGACAGTCAGTTCTCCTTTGGATTTTCCCTGGCTATTTTTGCTCGATTTTTTAACAGTTAGTTCTATTATCAGTGCAGGGAATGTTTTGTACCTAACTTGGGGAATTTAGGTCATACAGAGCACTAAAATTCTTTAACAGAGCTGCTGCTGAACTTAACTAACAACAAAGATGCTCATCTAATCCTTTTGACTGATCTATCACCGTTGGGAGTTTGTTGAAAATATGAATTTATGTTTTCTTTAATCAATTCAACATTATAAGACTTAATAGAAAAAACCCCAATTTAACAGGCTATGACCAAGGCATGTGCAATACCTCACTCCTGGCTTGCTGTAGGTGTTAAAAATTGATTCTTGGACTATCTGAATGTCGAATTTAACTGTCTAGGTGTCTTCAAGTCTTTAGCTTACTTCCAACTGTCGCGCTAAGAAAACCCTAAATTCCTTCTTCAACTACCAGTTCCTGATTCTTAGCAATGTGTCTTCACTCCACTTCTTCCACCAGCTTCGTAATGCTTAATTGGAGAACCTCTTTCCCATCAATCTCGCCTCATTCCATTGTCTATCATGATTTGCCAAGTCTTAATTTCTGACTACCACGATCTCCCTCACGTCATAGCCAACACTTGTTTGCATGATTATCTTTGATGAAACACGTATTAAACCTTCCTACACATGTGATTAGTCATCCAGGAGCGAAATCATTGGAGAATTTGGCGTAAAAACTGACAAATTTTGTACCCGCGATTTTGTTCTAGCACGCGAGTGTAAAATTTTAACCATTGCACTACAAGAAAGTTTGAAAATCAAATTTTGTGCTTTTTGACCACTAATTCAACTTTAACATTGGTTTAAATGACTAAAACTTGGTCTTAGTGCTTATTTATGAAACTATTACTCAACATATATCCTATAGAACCCTTCAGGACATAAGAAAAACAAAAATAATGAAATCCTAAAGGCAAAAAATCAAAATTTCACTCTAAAACAAAATTTCCTAGAAGTAAGCAAATGAGCAAGCTTAAAACAAAAAATCACAAGAACAATATAAGATTGAAGAAAACAAATTCATGACTTAACATCTGGCTCCAGTTGCGGGATGAAGCCCTCCTTGTGAGGCTTCAAGAACCTGTAGACCAGTGCCTTCTCTTCTGGTACCTACTAGTCTGCAAAATTTCCATTGGGTTATGGATTCCTTATTATTCTTTACTCACACCGGTATATACAATGAAAAGTAAAAATTTCCTCAAAGACTGTAGAAATGCTTGAGGAATCGTCCATTGACTGGACTTGACAATTCCTCACCTTCCAAAGACTGCAGGACAAAAGTGTTATTTTCCAACATCTTAGATACTAGGAAAGGGCCAAACCAGAGGTTGTCAAATTTTCCATGCTTCCCTTTTTGCTCTTTCCTAGCATCCCACCTCAAAACAATATCACCAACTGAGAAAGTGTTATCTTTGATTTTCTTGTCAAATCTGCTTTTAACCTTCAATTTGTATAACTATTCCCTTTATTCCACCTTTTCGCTGCTCTGTTGTAATTCTATCATCTCATAAATCCTTCTATGCATATCATTTGGTTCTTCCTGGCAATTCTGAAGAAACTTCATCACTGGGATCCCCAATTGAACAGGAAAAACTGCATATGTGCCATACACTAATTGGAAAGGAGAAGTTCCAATTGCTTGTTTGACTGTTATCCTATCATCACATAATGCATATTTTAGCATAGAATCCTGTGATCTCTTATTATGCTTAAGCAACTTTTTGATACTTTGAATGATGTTTTTATTTGATGACTCAGCTAAACCATTACCCTAGGGATAGTAAGGATTTGAATGCTTCAGCAAGATACCATTCTTTTCACAAAATCCTTCCATTGCCTTAGAATTGAAATCCTTTGCATTATCTGTTACTATTTTCTGAGGAAACCCAAACCTACTCAGGATATTTTCTTCAATAAAGTCCATGATTACTTTGTCTGTGGCATTCCTAGTAGGGATGGCTTCCACCCATTTTGTAAAGAATTCTGTTGCAGTTAGAATCCACCTGTGCTATCCTGAGGAATATGGATTTATCTCCCCTATAAAATCCAGACCCCTTTGCTGGAAAGGAGCACTTACTGCAATAGGTTCTAGGGGCAATGACAACAATTTTTGTTTGCCAGCAAACTTCTGACAAGGGATACAAGCTCTTACCTACTGATATACATCTGCAAACAAAGAGGGACAATAGTACCCAACTCTTAAAATCTTGTATGATGTTGTCTTCCAGTACTTGTGACCTCCACAAGCACCCTCATGAGATTCATAAATTACTCCTTCAATTTCAGATTTATCCAAGCATCTGAGTAGAATACCACCTGGGTCCTTCCAGAATAACTGCTCTTCTACTAGACAATACTTAGTAGCTTTTAGCTTTAAAGATCTAGCAGCTTTTCTATTTAAATGCTCAGGACATTGCAAAAACAACATAAAATACACAATGTCTGCGTACCATGTGGATGCTGAATAAAAGTCCATAATCTTCTCTCTTTCCAAGATTGCTTGATCTTCTTCCTGAGCTAGTTACTTAGCCATCACATGCAATCCCAGAGCTTGACAATTTGATTCAGCCAACAGCTTAGCTAATCCTTATCCCTTGACTAATTTGGTAGGTCTGATATCCACATCATACTCCATGACTTTAGCAATCCACTTGCCTCTTTTCCCCTCACTATCAGGCTATCTCAAAACATCTTTTACAACAGCATTAGGTACATATGAAATAACTTTATGATGCAAAACATAGATTCTGAAAAAATTTAAAGCTTTTACCAAAGCATAGGCCTGTTTTTCTAAGATACTGTATTTTAATTCAGAATCCCTGAGAGTTTTGCTGAAGAATGCAATAGGTTGCTCCAGACCTTCCTTATTCTTCTGCAACAAAACAACTGCTATTTTATCCTCTGATGCAAATGAGAATGTAAGAAATTCTCTGGTAAAATCTGGGCTTACTAATACAAGAGCTTCAGTAAGAGCCATTTTTATCTTCTCAAATGCATTCTTTGCCTCAGTGGTCCACTTGACTTCTTGATCCTTTTTCAGCATGACTGTAATTTAGTTGATAGTCTCAGCAAAGTTTGGTATAAACCAACGCAGAAAGTTGATTTTACCAATGAAATATCGGACATCCTTTTTACTCCTGGGTAAACTTATTTTCATTATAGCTTCTACCCTTTCAGGGTCAATCCTTATACCATCAGCAGAAACTAAATGACCAAGCAATTTACCTTCCTGTACAACAAAGTGTGACTTCTTTGGATTCAAGGACAAGCCAAAATTTCTACATTTCAGGAAAGTCTGCTTCAAATGCTTTATATGTTCATCATTTAATTGTGAGAAGATAGTAATATCATCTAAGTATATTACCACAAACTTGTCCTTTTCTTCGACAAAAGAAATATCCATAGCCCTCTGAAAAGTGGCTCCAGCATTCATTAGACCAAAAGGCATCTTGTCATACATGAAAGTTCCCCAAGGAGTAGTAAAAGTTGTTTTCTCCTTATCATCAGGATGCATAGAAATATGATTGTACCCTGAGAAACCATCAACCATTGAGATCCTCTGTGTCCTGACCACTTTCTGCAATATTTGTCCAATTTTAGGCAGAGGATAATTATCCTTTAGTGAAGATCTGTTCAAAATTCTAAAGTCAACACACAACCTGATTTCTCCGTTCTTTTTCCTAACAGGAACTAGATTAGCCACCCATGAAGAGTACCTGAGGGGCACTATGATCTTGGCATCCAATAACTTCTTCACCTCTTTTTCAATAATAGGAAACGAGGATGGATTAATCCTTCTTAATTTCTGACGAAAAGGTTTGACATTTGGTTTTAAAGGGACTTTATGTTGTATAATTCCAGTTTCATATGTTCTCAATTCCTCATAAGACCATGCAAAAACATCAACATGTTCCTTTAACAATTTAATGTACCTATTTCTTTGTTCAACTATAAGTGGTTTAGAAATTTTTACCATTCTAGGTTGTTTTGCAGAGCCAATGTTACGATCCACCACATTCTCTTCTGAGTACTGTACAACAGGTTTTAAGAGTGTATCATCTTTTGAAAATATCCTTTCCAAAGGTACCAAACCCTTTGGAATGAAATTATTTTTTAATTCAATGATTTTGTGTCCAGCTATTTCATTTTCAGCAATCTCTTCCACCTGTCCATCCACATCCTCTTCATCTTCCTCTTGATCAATTAGGGAATTAGAAAACTCATGTGTAAGTTCTAAGAACCTTTTAATATCAATGTCAACTTCGAACACTCTCCACTGCTCTACATTATCAGGTGCAGATGGTTTGTACCTAATCTCAATGGGATACCTCAACTGTGTGGTCTTGGGGATTCTAAAGTGTGTAGCAGCCAAGGCCAATGAATCTGCAGTCTGATTATGGTCTCTTGGAATATAGGTGATGTTAAAAGCTACAAAATAATTTTCAATCATGTCCCATACCTCATTTCGATAGACTTTTAGTAAACCCTACTTCACTTGATAGTTGTTCTTCACATGTTGAACAACTAATTCGGAGTCGCCGAATGGAGAAATCTGCTGAATTCCCAAATCTTTGGTAGCTTTTAATCCTAACAGCAAAGCTTCATATTCAACAGTATTTTTTGTAGTAACAAACTCTAATTTATACATCAGCTTTACTATTTTACCTCCAGGGGATATAACAAGAACCCCTACTCCAACACCTTCTTTGCAAGAAGATCCATCAAAGTATAATTGCCACAGCTCATCCTCCTTTTCTTTACTGCATTTTACTGGTTGTTCCTTTTCAACCTATAACAAACCAGCAATATTGTCTTTCTCACTAAAATGTAACATGCAAGTACCCAGGTCTTTATCAACAGCATACAGTGGATGGTTGGTAGGGTTCTTGTCATCTGTTACAATATAGGCAAATTGAAGCTCTCTATACAGCCTTCTGTTTTCTCCTCCAAACATAGGAATAGTAGCATATGATAAATCCATTTGTAAGGTTCCACTGACTTTCTTTGCCCAAGACCTAGAGAGAAGTAACCCAAATTTAGGCGTAATATCAGCTACCACTACATCCATGATCACACTTTTCATGGGCAATTGAGCCAAACAGACAACCATGTCCTTTATTACCCCTAAACACTTCACTGCTCGGGAATCAAATGCATACAGATCATGATAGGGTTTGGTAATACTCAAACCTAAAGCCTCCATAACATCCTTTGGCATTAAATTATGTGATGCTCCCGAATCTAACAAACAATTATGTATCATTTGTTCATGGAATTTCATATTAATGTAGAATGGAGGTGAAGCACCTGCTTCATTTTCAGTCTTTTCAGCCAAGGCTGATCCACTGAAAATCCTAGGATTTTCTTCTTTCAAATTCACCGTATCAGAAATAGGCTGATTGCTTGTTGAATTAATCATCTTAAGAACTGATTCTTTATATGAAGGGGTTTTCATTAATTCAGTTAAAGGTACAGGAATGTTTAACTTTCCTAATTCATTTTCCAGGCTGAAATTCTACACAGTTTTATTTACCTCTTCAACCTCCATGTTCTTCTTTTGTTTTTCTGAAACTTGTCTTTTTTATGTCACAGGATCAGATGATTGGTTAGCAGGGACAGCTACCTTCTTCTTCAGGATTTGTACAACCTGTTTTGGACCTAACCTCAAATTCACAGTATTATTGAGTTCATTTTGATAGACATCAGCGATTACAGCAGTCATTTTCAGACCTAAATCATCCTCTGTTTCGAACATATCTGCATCATAGTATTCTGCATTTAGAAATTCCTCGTAAGTGACAAAACCCCTAGACAATATTTCTCCAAAATGGTTCATATCCTGATCAGTGTCTTCAAATATCACTTCATCATCAACCTCTTCTTCATTAGCAACATTGTTCTGAAGAGGTGGTGGTACTCTTTGGTCCTTAGTTTCTCTCCTTTCCCACTGGATATCATTATTCCTTCGTTCTCTGGGCATGAAACGGGGAGCAAATTGTCTTCTGAATTGGTTCTGATTGTTAGGGTTTCGTTCACCTTCTTGAATAGGCTTGCTGGAATTTTTTTCTAGTTCTAATTTGTTTAATTTTGCAGTCAAAATATTCACCAACTTAGCCATTTCATCAATTTTCCCTTCTGCAGAATGGGAAGGTGAACCTCCTGGAGCTGCTTCTTTCTTTCCTTTCCTACCAAAGATCTGCTGAGCTATTTCTTTACTCAATATATTGGAATCCAATATGTTAGATTCTACCTCCAATGCTACATCCTGCATATCCAGTAAAGAAATAGGTCTCTTTTCTCTTAGTAGTAAGGAAAATTCATGTTCGAAAGCATTTGCATATGTAAGTTTTACAGATGTTTCTGTAGGCTTTATTTCTACAGGAATTCTACTGTACATTTTGTTAAACCTCTTTGAAAAGTCTGCAATAGTTTCATCCTTTTTCCTCCTAAGGGATCCAAACTCAGTTATGTAGTATGTACGGTCTTTGGTGTCACCGCATTGTCTCATGAAGAGATCACGAAGTTATTCAATAATAGTGATTGAGTTAGTAGGCAACTCCCTGAACCATTTACTGACATCTCCATCAAGGCTCTGCATGAACATTCTCATCCACACATCCTTGGCTTCAATGTTTTGGTTATCAGCATAACTAAGGAAATCTTCCTAATGTTCTTCAGCTGTAGTTTCCTCTTGTCCATTAAACCTAGGCAAATATTTATGATAGTCACCTCCAGGAAGTGCATTTAAAGGGTGAGGCAAAACCAATGGTGCATATCTGGCTGCAACCATTCGGTCCATCATGTCTATAGGCTGATTTTGGGCTGCCATTTTAAGACTGACTTACTTTGGTGATGAAGAGGTTCGACTGGAACTTGGCTGAAAGGGGTTTTTACCTACTTTCAACTGAAAAAGAGGTATCTTACCAGGAGAGGATGTTTTATCTTTTCTGAAAGATTGAGGATTAGTGAAAACTTGGAAACTACTATCAGGAATTATAGGTTTTAACCAAGGTGAGGTTTCTTCTTCTTTTCTCAACATAGATGAAGGTGATGAACCATCCAACTGGTCAGGGTCACATAGGGATGGTAATGACCGAGACCTTCTAATATTCCTTGTTGTCTTCAATATCTGTTCAGGATCTGTAACACCTAACTGCAATGGTGAAATAGGTCTGTTTCTAGTTCCAACTCCCCTAGTAGCCACTATGATAAACTGGTGAAAAGTAGCCTTAAAGATGCGCTGGTTTAAGTTCACCTCTTAAAACCAGTGAAATGATAAGTATCCCAGGGAAAAATATGTTTTCAACTTCATCCCCGACAACGGTGCCAAAGATGTTTGTGCCAGAAATTATTTCTAGACTACAAAGAAACAAGCCAACACAATCTCAAATATTCAATAAAACAAAACTAGGTTTTTAGGGTTTTTGAAATGTTTTTCTGGTTGTGAAGTTTGGTGACAAAAGGGAATACATTCATAATCCAAATAGGAACTAAATCACAAGTAAATAATAACAGAGATGCATATTATAATAACCATGTATTGAACAGAACATAAAATTGAAGTTCATCTACAACTGACAAGCACTACAAGCATAAAGATTATAAACCATCAATGAAATTATCAATTGTATAGCTAAACAAGCTAGAAATGAAGCCAAAACACAGACTAAAGGGTAAAATAGAACATATATTTCATAATTCTGTTCATTAAATACACATGAGAGTCAAGTACTTAGCTCATCAATAATTCAAGAGACCTCCTTTAGCCAGCCAAAAGTCGAAACCCTTGTTCTCTTTGTGACCTTCCTAAATACCGTTTTTTCAAAATTTAGTTAGAGTCTAAACCCTAACTGTTTTTAGCCTGCTGATCCAAGAGGATCCAAGAAGGCAAAATTTTGAAGTCCTCCAATCTCAACAAAACTAGCAATAGATAGAAGGGCTCATCAAGACGATTCCAACGGCGTTCGTTTCACCTCAAACGGACTCCGTATGAGAAAGTTATCGCGTTCTGTTCTATAAGGTCAACATGCAAATTTGGAAAAAAGAGGTGCCACGTGGCACCACTGACAAGGTGACACGTGGCATCTGTACTTTACAAACATGATGATGTGGCACCACTCAGAGGATGACACATGGTATCCATACAGTACGGACCAATCACAAGGTGACATGTGGCATGATGACATGGCATGCTACATGGCATGCTGATGTGGAATGATGACATTGCATG
>LPNX010251984.1:5369-22469 GCA_001517045.1 Pseudotsuga menziesii | reverse complement strand
TGAAGGAAGAAGATGGAGGAAAGAAGCGGTACAAGGATAGACTTGTTGTAAAGGGGTTTGCACAAAAGAAAGGTATAGACTTTGATGAAATATTTTCTCTTGTTTTTAAAATGACTTCAATTAGAACTATTTTAAGTCTAGTGGAGGTAGAATATTTGCATCTTGAACAATTAGATGTAAAAATGGCCTTTCTCCATGGGGATTTGGAGGAAGAGATTTATATGCAACAGACACAAGGGTATGAGGTCAAAGGGAGGAGAATTTGGTTTGCAGGTTGAAGAAGAGCTTGTATGGCCTGAAGCAAGATCCAAGGTAGTGGTATTTAAAATTTGATAAGTTTATGACAAAACAAGGTTATGATAGATGTCATTCTGACCACTGTGTTTATTTCAAGAGGCTAGATAATGGAAGATATATTATCTTGTTATTGTATGTGGATGACATGCTTGTTGCAGGGTCTAACATGCAGGATATAAATGTGCTCAAAATAAAACTAGCTAAATCATTTGCGATGAAGGATTTGCGTGCTGCAAAGCAAATCCTTGGTATGAGAATAACAAGAGACAGGAAAAATCACAAATTGACATTGTCTCAAGGTGAGTACATAGAAAAGGTGTTGCAGAGGTTTAGAATGCAGAATGCAAAACCAGTCAGCACACCTTTGGCAAGCCATTTCAAACTAAGCAAGCATATGTGTCCAGCGACATAGGAAGAGATAGATTACATGTCTAAGATTCCCTATTCATCAGCAGTTGGGAGCTTGATGTATGCCATGGTGTGCACAAGACTAGATATTGCACACGCAGTGGGAGTTGTGAACAGGTATATGAATAATCCAAGTAAAAAGCATTGGAAAGCAGTATAGTGGATTCTCGGGTATTTGAGAGGTACCACTTCTCATGCATCATGTTTTAGAGGTTTAGAAACTATTCTACAGGGATATGTTGATGCATATATGGCTGGTGATAAAGACAACAGGAGGAGCACCATAGGGTATGTGTTCACTGTAGGTGGAACAACAGTAAGTTGAATTTCAAAACTGCAACAGGTTGTTACACTTTCAACAATGGAAGCAAACTATGTTGTTGCTACAGAGGCTAGTAAGGAGAGGACTTGGTTGTAGAGATTCATGGAATAATTAGGTAAGAAACAAGAGAATAGTAGGATGTACAGTGACAACCAGAGTGCCATTCATCTTGCAAAGAACTCAGTCTTTCATTCAAGGACTAAACATATAGAACTCAATTACCACTTCATAAGATTTGTTCTAGATGAAGAACTGTTAAAACTGGAAAAGATTCACACTAGCCATAATCCTACAGACATGTTGACAAAGGGAGTAACCGGAGAGAAACTGAGTTCCTGCTTGGTTTCTATTGGCCTTAAAGCATGAAGGTGAAAAGAAGAAATTTTCCAAGTCCAAGGTCTAGCAAGTGCAGCAGCAGTAGAGTTGCTGTGATTAGTCACCATGGAGGCACATGAAAAAAATGTAATGGAGTGGTTTGCATGTAAATGCGCATATGGCTGTAAGACCTGGTAAGGCATGAATACCCCTAGTAACTCATCGGTAAAGTCAGGAGATAGACCTAGGTGATAGGGGGTGTATGTAAGATTCCTCGGTAAATACTTGAGGGGAGTTGGTGATTACTCCAAGTCAAGTTTAAAGGGGGGATTGTTAGGGTTAACCTTGACTTGAGATCGAGTCAAAGGTGGTTAGATCTAGCACATGGTTTGGGCACATGGTTTGTTGTAGCCCATGGTATTGTCCCATGGTATTGCATGTGTTAAACTTGACTCGGGATCGATTCAAAGGTGGTTAGGTCTAGCACATGGTTTGGGCACATGGTTTGTTGTAGCCCATGGTATTGCATGTGATTAAGCCTTTATAAGGCTTGAGGAGGCTCCATTGTGAATTGTACTGTGTATTGTATTGTATTGGATGTGTGTACTGTATGGTACTGGATGTGAGTAATGTATGGTACTGGATGTGGGAATTGTATTGTGCTGGAAGAGAGACTGTGAGAGCATGAAGAGGAAGTGCAGCGGTTTTGCTGCAGGGCGTATCCCTTCTGGACTAAAATAAAAGGACTGGCAAATTTGTTTGTGGACGTAGCCCATCGTTTGGGTGAACCACATTATATCTGTGTCTCTCTGTAATGTTTAATGTGTTTTTGCATCTTGTTTATTGATTTAATTGTAAAATTGTTATTTCTTTGCGGTCCTGTTTTTCTAACACAATTGAGCTCGAGATCCCCCATGGTAGGATCTTAGAGCCACCTCACCCACAATTATCTCAACTATTCCTATCCATTGATCCTTATAAATACAAGCTCATGTCCATAGTTGAGGGGGAGAACTATAGAGGTATTGTTATGATGTTGGATTGACCACTTAGCCCAAGTCATTAGACAACATAGAGAGCAAAGTTGGAGCTTTTGGGGATGAAGTGTTTGTCTCGTGGAGATGCTCGTCGACACTAAGGCAACGGTTGTAAGCTTCTCCATAAATCTTTAATGCAAAGTTGATTTCTGTTCCACATTACTATTGTTTTGATTTCACATATACATGTTGTTAGATTCATTAGTCACTAACATGGATAAGTAGATGATTTTCTAGTAGCTTTGATGTGTTTGCATGTTTTATCTATTTGCAGGTACATAGGTTCATTGTCAAAGCAACATTCCAGGTGTCTATGATATTCAGGGAAGGTCTTCATCCTTTGTCGTTCACTCATTTGTTCTGGATCTGAACCATTCAGACCAAAGGAAGAGCTTCTGTCCATAGAAGGTGTAATATTCCTAATTAGAGGGCATCACAGCCCAGAGATGAATGGGTCCATGCTTTCATCCATACTTTGGAAGAGATGCCGAGATCTTGGTGTGTAGCGACAGATTTATGCCGAACTATCTCCATGTGGGAAGAGATGTTAGTTTTCTTCGTACAGATGTTTAGTTTGTAGGATTCCAACCCAGTGGTATGTAATGCTTTACCAATCATCTGCAATGTCATACTAAAGGTCATCCCTATCACCTATCTCATTGATCCACATGTGCATTGCTCCATCCAATCCATGATGACCTGCTACAACTTATCCGGGGAACCTAAAGATGATGATGAGATGCAGAATGTTAATATTCCAGAGTATGAAGGAAGTTGTGATGTTGCAGCCCTAGACATCTCGACGGATTCAATGAGTTAGCCATTGAAGATCCAGAAAGTCAATATTGGGTTGGAAGAGAACCCCAAATTTGCCAATGTCGGGGACTACTAGGACAAGGAGACCATGGCTAGGATCACAGACCTGATACATTAATTCCAGGACCTTTTCCTGACACAGTTTTCAGAGATGAAGGGGATTTTGGGAGACGTAGGTGAAATGAAAATTTTGTTAAAACCAGATTCCAAACATGTGCAACAGAGGTCATATCGACTGAACCCATGATACAAGGATCAAGCAAAGGATGAGATCGACCAGATGCTTGATGTTGGGATCATTGAGCCTATAAAAGAACCCGAGTGGATAAGTCCGATGGTCGTTAAGGTTAAAAAGATGGGAGAAATCTACATTCGCATCGATTTAAGGAAGTTGAATGATGCATGCCTACATGACCTGTTCTCAACCCCTTTTATAGATGCAGTGCTTGAAGGCATAGGTGGCCAGGAAATGTACTCCTTCATAAATGGATTTTTGGGATACCACCATATCCAGATTGTGAAGGAGGATCGCCGCAAGACCACATTTGTCATGGAATGGGGTTGTTTTCAAAATATAGTCATGCCGTTTGGGTTGAAGAATGCACCAGCCAAATTTTTTTGCGTAGTTGTCGCTGTATTTAAATATTTTATTCAAAAGTTCCTGCAGGTGTATATGGATGATTGAATTGTTTATGGACTAATTAGGGAGCATCTTGACAACCTACGAATGATGCTAGAACGGTGTCGACAACATCAGATCGCATTAAACTCTAAAAAGTGTATTTTTTGTGCTAAATTTGGCATGCTACTTGGGCACATAGTATGCAAAGAAGGTCTGTTCGTCGATCTGGTGAAGATCACGCTAATACTCAGTTTACAACCATCGACGAATGTCAAGATGCTTCGCGCAACACTGGTGCATAACGGATACTATCGCAATGTTATTAAAGGATACATCTTGATTACCGCCCCCATGGAGAAACTACTAAAGAAGGATGCAACTTATGAATGGACTCAAGAATATTAAGGAATTTTTGACACCTTGAAGGCCAAGATGGCCTCTATGCCAATACTAGTTTTTCTTGATTGGAATAAAGAGTTCCATGTGTACATTGATGCTTCTTCTATTGCACCGAGGATTGTTCTTGTGAGACCAGGTGAGGGAGACCTAGATCACCCAATAGTATATGCTAGTAGAAATTTTTCATTTGCTGAACAAAATTATACAACAATGAAAAGGGAAGGCCTGGCGATGTTTTATGATTTGTAGAAGTTCAGGCACTATTTGTTGGGCGGACAACTTAAGATGTTCATTGATCATTTTGCTCTGCAATACCTGGTCAATAAGCCTATGTTGGGGGGGAAGATGTGTCGATGGTTGTTACTCTTCTAGGAGTTTGATTTTGAAATAATTGTAAAGCCAGGATGATTGAACGCTGGTCTGAATCATCTATCTCATGTTGAGAATGGTGAAGAACTGACCAATATTGATGACTATTTTCTAGATTCCCAATTGTTCCATGTTGACATCATGAATGATCACTATGCACCAATTATTCAGTTTTTGGCCACTTGTGTCACCCCAGAGGACATGTCAACAAGCCAAAAGAAGCAGCTATTCATGAAGGCTTCTGATTTTCAACTAATTGTTGGATACTTATATAAGCGTGGACCAAATGAAATCTTCTGACGGTGTTTTTTACCACATGATAAGGGTCCCATTCTCGAAGAAGCACATGTAGGAATTGCAGGAGGCCGCTATGGAGGACAAGCTACTGTGTAGAAGGTTTTGCATGATGGGATATGGTGGCCTACTTTGCATAATGATGCCGCAAACTATGCAAGGAGCTGTGATGTTTGCTAGTGGGTCCATAAACCATTGTGGCGGGATGATATGCCACTAGTACCGTAGGTGACTCTGCAACCATTTGATAAATGTGTTGTGTATTTTGTGGGTCCTATTAATCCACCTGGGAAGTGGTTTGGTGCGTGATATATTATTACTGCAATCGACTATCTAACTAGGTGGGTGGAAGCCGCCCCAGTAGTAGATTGTATTGCTGTGACAACAATGCGGTTCATTTTTTACAACATTATGACATGTTTTGGGTGTCCTAGGATCTTGATCAGTCACTTCGTCAACCGGATGGTGAAAGTGCTAACTGAGGAATTGTAGGTGCAACATAAGAAGAGTATGCCATACCATCCATAGGTGAATGGGACTATCAAAGCATTCAACAAAATTTTGGAAACAATGCTAACTAAGGTATTTAATGCTAACCGCGATGACTGGGACCTGAAGATTACCACAATGCTATGGGCCTATCACACTATTTGCAAATAGCTACCCGGCCAGACACCATTTAAGCTGGTATATGGGAATGAGGCACTCATTCCCATGGACTATATTGTTCCCATTTTGCACATTGCTGTGGTGATAGGCATGGATGACGAAGAAGCATTAGAAGAGAGAATTACGTAGTTGATCTAGCTTGAAGAAGACCACTTTATTGTTGGCTTCCACCAACAGGTTGTGAAGGATCGACAGTAGGCATGGCATGATCGTCACATTAAGAAAAAATAGTTTGTAGAGGGTGATATGGTGTTGTTATATGACAATAAGTTCATCAAGAATCTCGATAAGTTACAAATGCACTGGTTAGGTCCATATATTATCCATTATATTACTTATGGAGGTGCAGTTCATTTACAACAATTAGATGGCACAATATTGTTGACGCTCATCAATGGGAGTCGCTTAAAGCCCTATATGATGGGGATAGATCTGTGCACTACTTGAAGCACTGTATACAAAAAAAAATTGAAGATTTTGTTTTTGAACGGTAAGGTGATCCTAGCGGAAGAGGTTGCATAAGGTTAGAGTTTGTAGCAATTCCTGGTCGACCACTTGTGATAGTTGCAGGGCCATGGGTTGGTAAAATCAAGTAATAAATGCAGGTAGTTAAAACAGTTGGCTGGTGGCTCTTGTTGAAGTGACGTGCAGTAATGGTTGATTCGACCATTAGAGGAGTAGGATTGTCGATGGATTTGGTGTCATTAATACCCAATTTAGTAATAATGGTGATAACAGATTTGGAAGTTATGAGATTGAATTGGAAGTGGCTATAAAAAGTGCATGGGATGTAGGAGGATGACATTGTTCAGTCAAGAAAACAGCATGTTAAAGCAGAGTGTGAATTGTGCGGTAGGTTGTGAGCTGGTGAGTGAGTCACAACGTTGAAGGTTAGATTGATCGAGTGCATTTTTTGGGTTGGGGCATGAGGCATGCTGAGTGACCTTGACGCCATTGAAATTTCAATTGAGTTAGAGTATTCTATTTGGCCCACCATTGTCGAAGAAGAAGTCATGAGCATGTCGGTTGGCTCATAGTCTATCCCCAAGCAGAAGAGGCGGGCTCAGAAGCCCAATTCCACATCACCGCAAAAGAGGCAAACCCACACGTCAACAAGCGTGCGAGGAGAAGGAACTGCACAAAATAGGTTGTCGAGCTTGGGAGATGTTGATTCCATGGTTCCTCGGGGCTTCTTTGTTCATGAAATTTTGGGATATGTCAGTCCTACGCATCCCAGACCAAAGCCGAGGAATCCAACAAAAATTTAGAAGTATCCACCGAAATTTCCACTGCTTCCAGAAGGGATGATGTGCTTGGTCGACATCATCCCTGCATTGATCAGGTTGAAATTCGAATATCATGACATATTGTTACTTAAATATGTTAGGGATGATTCCTATGATTCAGTCCTGATGATGCCTAGTGCCCCAATTCGAAGGATTCCTCAACCTTGGGCGAGTGGGTTAGATCAATATGGATTGTTGGGGCTCATCAATATGTCTCATTTGGGGTGATTGAATGAATCCCATGCATGTGTGAAGAAACTGATGGCTTGTTTTCATGAGGGAACTCTTTTGTTGAATAAACTGATCCCTGTCATAGTAGATTTGATCACAAGCATCACAGGATTGTCGAAGGGCAGGGAAGATCCGACGCAGTATATCCGTGGGAGGGATACTGATAAAAATCTTGCCAAGCAGCTAAAGGAGTGCTTTGGCTTACAACATGATGGTCATTCTTATCGAATCAATAGCATTAAATCATAAGCAGTGCCCATCCGTGCACAGATTTTGGAAAGTAAGGTTGTTAGAGGCAATCGACCGGTCCAATGTAACTCAGGTGTTGTCCCATGTGCCTAGAAGTGTTTTGAGGGGGTGCAAATGAATTGGTATCTATTTTTGCTGAACTAGTTGCTAGAAGATGCACTTGCTGCTCAGACTGGGTGGTCATTTTCATATAGTTGGTTGTTCATCCTTATTGCACTAGTTGCCTAGATGGAACCGGAAGGCTATCAACCGATGAGAGTTAATGTGGAAAAGGTGTGTCGAGGTGCAAGATATCATAACTTATGGTGGGTCAAAGAGCCCAATCACCAGGTGGACTGTACCATTCATTTTTGGGTTTATTGGGAAGCATTGTAGGCCACAGCTATCACTATTCCCCGATTACCTCCTTATGCATTGTCCAAGTATCAACGGCTTATTTGGTTCACCATCGGCCCCACTCTATCTACATTTAGGCATGGAAGGACCCCGAACGACAATGGATACCTTTGGCGTACAAAGTCACAATAAAATAGTTAGATGCTATTGTTCAAGAGTGGCCAGTAGAATGGCACAACCCGATGAGTTAAGAGGAATTGTCTAAGGATATTCCACCTGATGCCCCTAAAGAGCCTACCCATAAGGAGCTAAGAATTCATGACTCTAACAATGAGTCGTCGACGGACCCTGAGAATGAAACACAACACATGCAGGAGGAGACTCACACCAAATGGCTCCAAGAATATGATGTAGGAAGTGATATCCAGTCAAGGATGGAGGACCAACTACAATGGCTCATCAAACCGTTCACTGACTCTTCTGAGGCCGTGATGCATGTGATCCAGGAATCAAACCATGTAGAATTAAATGCGGTAAGAGATAAATTAAATTCCATTTTTTACATTGTTTCCAGGAAAACATCTGTAAGACCTATGATGCAGGACATCCCATCGATCAGCGCTGATCCCCGGGATAGGAATGTGCAAGTTCCCCCGACTATGATCGACGTGGGAAATGAGGAAGTACAACAGTTGTTGCGACCGATCTAGAGTGTGGCTTTGGATCTCAAGAAATTATATGCTATGGCGTTAGTGGAGTTACAGCACATTGCCACCCTATAATTGGCATATCAATAGAAAGAACTAAATGAGGGCTATGTCCAATCATAGGGCATAACAGAGAAGCCGCAGAAAGAGGCAAAAGAACTACATCAAGTCCGGGTGTAGCTGGCAGAAGAAAAAGTGTGAGAGATCGATGTCTTCAAGGAGACACAGGATGATATGCAGTGAAAATATATGAAGAGATTACTAAACTAAAAAAGGTGCACCACTTCCTGATCGTTGAACAAGAATAGATGTGTTCTAGGTGCAGTTAATTTGAGCAAGCTATTTTTTAATTTTTCCAACACTTTTTTGAGAACACAGCTGAGCTCACCCCAGTCGAAAAGGTCAAGCAATTGGGGCAAACTATTGTTCAGCTTCAGGATACCAACCTAATGCTCAATCCCCTAGTACAACCTATGATTCCACCAAAGTAGGTTGCAGAAAGGAAGGCCTCCATTGAATAAATCGCAACTCAGTTCAAAAGCATGGAGCAAGAGGCCAAGACCTTTATGGAGGTGACAACGCAGTTTTGGCAGAGCGTTGTGTAGGATGATAAGCTTGATCAAATTATTGTGCAAGTGGAAGAAGCTTTAATATCTCTTATCTTATTACATATCATAATATTAATCACTTCTACAAATTTATATTAAATTTTCTTATTTACAAAATTCTACCATTCGGTGCAGTGACAGAGTGGGGAAATCAAGGTTTCAGGTAGGGAAATTTTGCAGAGACAGAGTAGGAAGAGGAGATCAATTAAGAGTGAGTGAATATTTGGAAATCCATTCCCCTAACACATTTATATCTGGGACCATTGATGTTTCAGATTCCACACCGCAAAAACTTACTTTCATGTTGTTGGGTGACCAAACCATGAAACTAGGGGATCTCAATCCATCGTCCGACCAAAGGCTTAGGTAATTTGCACATATTATATTGAGTCATAAATTAAGTTTATTTACTTTTTATAACAATTTTTATCAGTTCTTAATATTTCAGAATCAATTTGGGAAATTTAGGCAGTTTTGGACTAGGGGGAACCTACGTAGTGGAGGATCCCAAAAGGTAGTATGGTCACAAGTAAAATGGGTTCTGGAGTTATTTATGGTAATTTTGGCCTTTTATAAACCCAATTAAACTCACATATCTAATTTTAGGTTTACAGAACTCTGTTTATGCAAGAAATGGCAAAACTAGTTATTTAAAACTAGCTTTCTAGCAAGGGTATGAATTTAAGCACATAAATTATTGCATATTTATTTCTGTATTGTTATTAAATATTAATTATATAAATAAAACTCCATTTAACATTTATAACCCACTCAATCACTCCCACAACTTCATATAATCATGATTGCACTGAAATTCATCAAAATCCCCACATATGCGGGCAAAACAAGCTTTTAATGTGCAATAAGAAAGGTAATATTTAATGATTGATATATTTCAACTTGAGGAAATGAATTAAAATATTTATAATCTGTTCATATATCATAATTCATATAACAACTTACCAATAAAAAGGTGACTCCAAAATGATGGGCAGGAGACCCGAATCCTCACTAGAAGAGGGTTGTGAGCATAGGTGAAGCAGGGGCTTCACTGAATCTTGAGCTGTATGTGATGGAGGATGAAATATAATTCTGTAATGAGCTTCATTTACTGACCTTATTGCTCCATATACCTACAATAGATAGAAAATGGAATGGAAGAGAAGGGAGGAGGGGTTTGGGGATCATCACCCAATGGTCTGAGGCACAACACTCAGAGAGTATGCTCACATAGCATAAACACAATATAAAAACATCCAAAATGAATCAATGGGGTTTAATTCTTCTTTAATAGAGTGTTGAGTGACCTTCTTATCAAGTGGGGATCCAAGGTGACCTGTGAGAGCAAGTCAACCCTCAACAAACCCTAACCTTAGCCACATAGGTGCCTCCCTTGGGTAATTTGGAAAGTAGGACCATGTGTAAAAGTTTCCAAGTCCAACTCATCTCCTAAATTATCAAATGCACCCTCAGCCAAAATTTTGCTGCTTTGTTTATGAAAACTTTGTTCTTTTCCAACTGAGTCCCCAAAAGGAAACTTTGCTTTCCCTTTCCTAGACTTTCATGTTTTTTCCCTGATAGATTTTCTGAGTTCTCTAAGAGGAAACTAGACCCTCCTTTGAAAACATTTCCTTCTTTTATCTCTTACTGTTTTTCTTCTTCTTTTAGGTACTTTCCCCTTTTTTCCCTATGACAACTTTTTTCATAGTGTTTCCTCTTTCCTTCCTTGGAAAGTAGACTTTCCCAATGCGCCCCATCTGACAAGGAAACTTATTTACACCTCATTAATTAGCATAAATAATTTAAATGGAGAATTAAACTTAGATACATGCCTTAATTAATTATTATAAAATTTCCCTAGGAAGAATAATTAATGTCAAATTGAGCCCCCCCTAAGAGTCCAACATGGTCAATACTTTAATGACCAATTTGAGGGGACATGATAGAAGCCAAAGGTTAACGGATGAAATTGAAGACATAACTGAGAGCCATGCCACTGATTGTACAAATCACATGGGCTGAGGAACTAAATGAACTACAACAGAGAGCCACCTGTGCATAGGAACGCCAACAAAAGCGTCGCGCTCAGTTTGATGAATTTCAAGAAATCGGTAGACAGTTGGTGGTTAAATTAGTCGCCATGCTGTAGGAATTATAGGAGAATTAGCAAATGGTCGACGTTAAGGCCAGAGAAGAGCACCCAGTGTATAAATATTTGACTAATTGTTAGAGTATTTTCGACAAAGTCCAGCTTCAGGTTCATGAGATCGTGCAGCAATTTGAATATTTTAAAGCAATAACGTCAGCATACACCCTATTAACCTAATGTGGCTCGGGTACGAGCCACAAGACTATGTTGGGGGCATGTTGGCAGCAGTTTTGGTAAGTGAGTTGCGGAGCGTCGCAGTAGTTATGCAAGCTCGCATGGTACCGCGCAAGGCCAAATCAGCGCGATGGGTCGTGAAATAAATTTTTTGAATATTTTATATATTATTTGGCCATGTTTGTCAAAATTGGTCATTAGCGGTTATAAGCTAGTTAGAAGTGGACCTTCAATGTAATGCCACATGCCTATGTATAGATCTAGTTTTACAATTAAAAATAGAAGTTTTGGGGAGAACTAAAGCTTTAGAGATCTTGATTTGATGAGTATCACATGAGATCTAGTGTGATATGAATCTTAGAGAATTTCCTATTGCATCTACGACCTATTTGGGTTGCGGTTTTGATGTATTTAGCCTCCGGTTTTGGATAAGAATTGTCTGGTTTTGGATCTTTTGCGCAGAGCTAATATATATGACAGTTGGTGCATAAATCTCGTCTTTTGTTTTATTGTTCTCTCTATTGCGATCTATCTTGTTATGATGTTGTGACGATCTAGATATGGTATGATGCTGTGATTTGTTAGGATGTCGTTGTGGTTTACTTTATTCCTATTATACTGACGTTGATGCAATCTGTTTTAAGTTTGTAATACTGTTGTTGCATTATGAGGTTGGATATTTTATATGCTGCTGCGGTGACAAATATATGATGCACTTTGTATTCATGGAAATGAGTTAATGTTGAATGTATAGTCCTGGATATCTTGGTCATGATATTTTCCCTTTGGATCCCCATATCCTCCCTCCTCACTATCGAAAACTCGGTTCTGATAGCTATCCCTTGAAAATCTTGGGTGAGGCTTTGTCTACTCTATAGATGTTGCTGGGAAGGGTAAAACCTATTTGGGCCTATGCTCAGGGAGATCGCACTGGTCGAGCATCAACAGAGTGAGAACCTCTATCGACGAAGCTTTTTTGGTGGGTGTTCTCCAACAAGGAGCTACAATTCTCAATATTGTTATGTTGTATATTTCATTGGGCCTTCCATAGTGGCTCTGTTCGAAGGTCATGGCCCACCTTATTACAGAGTTGTTGGTAGTAGTAGATGTTTTAGTTTAAGTTATTTTTTATTAGTGTGGAATTTCAGAGTGATTGATTCATAGACAACTGCAACTATTTGTTGCTAGGGTTTGATCCCTAGCTTGTACGAATGAGTACCTAATAAGGACAATGGATTCCTTAGTAGCAGTTCAATGATATATGAATTAAAAGCTATAACTTGAAATAAAAAGATGCTAAACAATAATGAAAATTAAATCTAAACAAGTTCATTAAACAAAATAGTAAAAAGTGAATAGTAATTTTGTATTAATCTGACCTTCAATGTGAAGGTTGGTGAAGCCCTTTGCGGTGATCCGAGTCGGTAGCTCCGAGCTTCAAGCTGCTTCTTCTCTTTCTCCAATGGTGGAAATGGGCCAAAAGGGGCTCTCACGGTGAAAGTAGCTTCAATGGTGAGCTATGGTTTCACGAGCAATTTTGGCAGAGGCAGGATACTTGTGATTGTGGATATGAAATAAGGGATCTCCACCCCTTATTTATAGTTGGAAACCATGCGGTTTAGGGTTAGGGTTTCAGCTATTTAGGGTTTTTTCCTCATTTCCTCATTATTTTATATTTTTTCTTCCTTTTTGGATATTTTTGCTTTTTTGGAGGAATTTTGGATATATTTAGCTGAAAAGAGGGTTTTATGGCCTTTTGGAGGCATTTTAAGCCTTTTGGAGGATTTTACATGGTTTTATGGGTTTTTGATGGGCATATGGTGAGAAAATGGACAAATGGGCCATGTGATGCGGTAGATGAGGTAGTGAACCCTTTTTGGGTGTTAACAGATTGCCCCCTAATGTGTGAGGGTAGGAGCTCATCGTATGGCCGATGGACATCATAAGTCATCTTCATTTTTTTTTTGCTGGGGTGTGGAGAAGAGAAGGAACCAACTGAAGCCTGGAACAACGATCTCAAACCAACTGCAAGGACTGAAAAGTACATAACCTCAATAATGGATGAGGAATCATCTAATCATACGGACGAGGCGGGAATTCCCATGCTCGTATCAAGATACATAAAAATAACTGTGAGGCCCGAAAAGAGGGACCTGTAGGATACATAGAAAACCACTATGTATATCATAAGTGTCCAGAGGGGACACAAATCTGGAACATACTGCTGGGCTGACCATGTCTGAGCTGAACAACTGATGCACTGGAATGATAGCAGTGCTACTGAATGTGGTTCCACAGGAACTAATGAGCTGTTGGATCAAAGCGACAACGGTCATAAGTGTAATGGTATACTGATCTGGGACTGAACTGGATGCTCAAGAAAGCATGAAACTGGATGAATTCCGAATGTAATCTCCAACGCAGCCTAGACATCCGCGGGAACATATAACTGGTCGTTTCGAAGTGACTCACCAATGTGCTAGAGTCGGGGGAAATCCGGGGTCTTCGACAAATAATGGAATGGATATTCATCCTGCGCGATTCTCAACGATGCGATTAAGGTGTTGAAGTCGAGCATGTGAGAAACAACTATTCGGAGAGGCAATGATGACTCCTCCCAAAATGGTCCGTAGGAACTCACCACAGATGGTGATGGGTCCAAGGAGCAGGGGCCTCTGGGTCTATCCTCTGGAATAGAGGGGCTGTCATCGACAGAGGGAGACCTGCAACTATCAAGGCAATGATGTTTCCTTGACAGGAGCGTGAGGTAAAAAAAAAAAACTGAACTGTAATAGTACTGATGGCAGGAGTGATGAACTGGGGGAAATAACTGGGCAAGTAGAGTGGGTGGACTCAAACTTCCTTTGTTCAGAGTATGATGGCGGGGATGATCGGGCAGCATATGAGACTGACTGGTGGTAAATGGATCATAGCGGTATAGGATTGAGAGTGAATGGGCTGAGGGAGACTCAAGCTGTGGTAAAATGGTAGGAGACTGCAGAATACTCTGAACAAAGGCGACCTGCTTGGGGGTGCTGTCGAGAGGATTGATCATAGCGCTAAGAGGCGTGGGGGGACTTCTTCATGGGTTAGGGACCTAGAAGAAGTGTGGATATAAAATGGTACTGTCATGTGGATTTTAGGAGCCCCAGGACAGTTCATGCTCGTGGTCGCTTTCAATTTTAAGGAGTCTGAAACCAAATAAGAAGACTCTGAAATAATGGAATGATACTGTCGTGTGGATTTTACGAGCCCACGACAGTACATGCTCGTGGTTGCTTTCAATTTTAAGGAGTCTGAAAGCAAATAAGAAGACTCTGAATGAATGGCCAGGCAAGGAGGAAGTGTTCAATCAAGGAATATTTATGATGACCTGGACTGAGGGTGGGGGGGAACACTGGTGGACCTCCTTGTGGGGTGAATGAATGGTGGCAAAATAACGAAATATTTGTGGTATGACAGGAGTGGATGGCTCATGTAAAAAGTGTGAAATAATCTGATGACGGCCGATGTGGTGTGCAAATGGATGCGGCAAGGTGTAGGGACGCAATGTTGAAATTGTACCAAGTGAGAGCGAGAAATGATCTCAAGCATCATCACGAGCTCGGAAAAATGAATCCGGTGATATAAAAAGTGTTAAAAACGGAGAGCGGCCGAAGTGGTGCACAAACCGAGGTGACTATTGGTATTGAAAAAATGGGCAAAAATGATGTAGCAAAAAATAATGCAACGAGGTGACCATCGTGATGGTCTCGTCGTTCTGATTCCAAAACTGTAGCTAGAGATGAATGGGACGCTGTTTCTGACGAACGGGGGGTACATCAGGCCATGTGTCAATGTGGTGCTCTATAATGGCAGGGTCAAGACTGGGCATTTTGGTATAAGACCAAGCAAAGACATCGCGGAATTCTCTGAAGAGTTTGTTGTATTCCTGAATTTCTTGCTTACTGCAAGAGGCTCCTAAAGTGATGAGTTCAGGGGTGCCTCCTGGGGCAGCGATGTCAATTTGGATGACAGGTGAAATGTTGGCCATGTTACCCTCTTCGAAGGCGTCAGGAGCAGGAATAGGGTCCTTGAACCAGTCGACCTTGGGGGGAAGGAAGTCTTTGGATTCAACTGCAAATTGGGTAGCAGTGTTGGAGGAAGATTCATCTAGGAGGAAGTAGGAATGATGGTGCATGTCATCCCAAGGATAATCCGAGGCAGTGAGAGCCTCGAGAATCTCCTCGTCAGTACAGAATGTTTGTGTCGTCAAATCGGTTGACGAAGGGGTAGTGGTGGAAGAGATCATATAAATGGTATTAACCTCTTCGGAAGAGGAAGAGTCCAGGGGGTGGATCTCCACAATGGTGGGTGGTGCCATCTCAAGATCCAGATTGTTCATTTCAAAGAGAGCTACTCTGTACTCGGGGAGATCGGGACAGTGATGGGAGTAATGCCCGTAAACATTGCATAGGGTACAGGAGTGGTTAGTGCGCAGGGATTTCTCGCGAGGCTTAGGGGTTGAATCTAAATGGACAACTGGGATAGTGGGGTCGTCGTCAATCAGTTTCATGTATTCCTGTAACGCCGGTAACTGAGGACATAGGTGAGTCACATGGCCCAACTCATCGCATAGTGCGCATTTGGGAGGAGCATGAAACACAGGGGGGTTTTTGACTGTCTTAGCAGTTGGGACAGCAGTGTAAGGTTGGGGGCCTCTGCCCCCAGTGGGTTTGGTAAGAGGAGGGGGAGGTTTTGCGGATGGCGACGGGGTAGCGACACCGGGAGGTGGTTGACTAGTAGTGATGATGGGTTGCACCGGTTGCAGGACGACATCTGGTGTCGGGGGATGAACGAGAGGCGAAATATACCAAACGGGTAATCCTAAGGTTAAACCAGGGAGGTTGAGGGTAGCCATGACCGGGGCGCTAGCCACTCCTGAGGGAGGGAAGAGGAAAGGAATGGTATGAATGGGTGTAGCACCAATGTGACTAGGTACCAAAGGGGGTTTAGGCAACAAAGGTATTTGATTAGTAGGAGTCGGCGTGATGTGGGACAGGGTACATAGGTCGGACACTTCAGTGGTAGGAGACATGGGTGGAATAGATGGGAAGGTTGAGATCATTGGTGCATCTGAGTAAACGCCGAGACCCACTGAAGACGCGAATGAGGTGGTGGCATCCAAAATAGGTTGTTCAACCATGGGGAGCACGGGCCCTATAGAAGAAACGACTGTGTTGGTGGCACCTGAGATAGGTTGTTCCACCATGGGGAGAACATTTTCGGGCGCCGCAGGGGCATTGGGATCATGGTAAGTAAGTTGGTCAACCTTGACCAAGCGTCCCTCATGGGGGAACATCATGATACGAAAAACGGTAGAAGCGACTGCCCACATGGCATACATGTAGCTGCGGCCAAGTAAAAGGTTATAATCAGGCTAGGCATTGATAACCTAGATGTTGATTAGGACAGTTTTGCCAGCCAGCTGGATGGGGACATTGATCAATAGGCCTTGTGGTTGAGTTGAACGGCCGTCATAGGCTCGCAACGCAGTAGAGGACTGTTGGAGAGGGGGGGATCCCATTTTCTGGCAGATGGAGATGGGCATGACACATGTAGAGGCACCTTCATCAATAATGCATCGATGGACGACAAAATTCCAAATGGATATAGAAACTTGGAATGATAAATTGGAAGGCAGGCGGGGTTCGGATTGGTCCAAATCAAATGCCATTAATTGCGAATCAGTTGGATCGATAGCTCCAATGGCTGAGAGTAAAGTCTTACGCTGTGAAGGGTAGTTTTTCAAGACTTCTAACGTAGACATGAC
>LPNX010251977.1:16705-158910 GCA_001517045.1 Pseudotsuga menziesii | reverse complement strand
CGGATGGGGTCGTTGGTTAACCTGGCTAGGTCAGGTAGGTTGAGGCTAGCCATGTATGGCAAACTGGATGGAGGGTGTGACACAGTAGTGGGTTGGACCGCGTTGGGGCCCATGCCTCCAGGTGGAGTGGTGATGTGAGGGATGTTACCCCCAAGTGGGGGAACTACGGTTGTAGGAGTTACTAATGGAGTAGGTATGGGTATTCCTGCCGTGGGAATAGGTACGGTGAGGGGAATGGTAGACGGGCCTCCTGTGGAGGGTATACCCATGATAGGTGTAGTAACTGGTATAGTGGCGGATGTACCACCGGTGGTCCCTATAATGGAGGGGTTGGGATTCACGCCAGCCATGGGGCTAGTGGGGGTAGTATAAAGAGTGTTCTCGAAATCTGGTGACGGGGTCCTGTGCCGCTGACGAGTGGAGTCGAGTGACAAGGCTCGAGATCTACGGTGATGACGGGTGGTGTCAAGTGAACCGTGCTGTGGGGGCTCGCCTCTGAGGCGACGAGAATGTCTCGGAGGGTCAATGGTGACAAGGGGTTTTCAAATATGTGGGATGTGGAGTCGAAAAAACAACTCAAAAATCCTAATGCAACCGTGTGTGCAGAAGGAGAGCTCAAAAAAGAAGGCACTCAGGCCAAAAAGCAACTCAAAACACCTACTGTAACTGCGTGCTACAATAGGCGGAGTGTCAACAAAGTGGTCAGAATACCAATAAGCAGTCGGTTTCCTAAAAAAAGAAAAAACGGTGGACTCACTAGACCCAGAGGAGGTAAGGGAGCATGCAAACACTTAACTAATGGTATTATGACTTAACTAAGTATATCCTCTGCAAGGTGATGAAATCCAAGTCAGACAATATAAATAGGAAAGTCAAATGGCTAAAGTATCCCCCTACCGGGAGGGACACCGGGTACGCAAACCTAGAAGTATGGAAACTAAGATACCCCATTCATGACACGTCCAGAAAGGTGAATCTGCCGCTTGGTCCTTTAACCGCAATATTCCCTATACAGGGATATTCCGAGAACTGCGAAAGGTAGCCCTTCAGTTACTGAATGGATTTCGGTATTCCACTCAGACTTCCGGAACCAATCTCATGACTTCAACCCTCCTAAGGGAGAGGCCCTCTGATAAACCGGTTGTGATCGTGCCACTAAGGGATTTTGGTTCCCTAATGGACAACAACTATGTCTCACGTGTAAACAACCGAGGGGTGTTATTGGAAGCCTATCCCCCCGATCCTACCTAACTACAAGATTCTTTTGTGTTCCTCAAAGGAGGTTATAGTGTTGGTTGAGTTAAGTAGATTTTAGGTCTCACTTTGAATTAGGGGATAGATTGTGTGCATGTGAGGTTATGAATCCAAAATAGTTACTCAATAACAATAACAATGTAGAAAAAACTTTGAATAACTTTTACCATGCAAAAATTATTTTTTTATTTTTTTTTTTTGAAATAAATGCTAAAAATTTTCTAAATAATTCTGTAAACAAGGGACAGAAATGGATGTAGGGCTGCAAGTGGTACAGGTGGCTGTGCAAGTGCAGAAAAAATGGAGGCAAAGTGGCTGGGTTTCGGCGCGGAAACAAGGGAAAAAAAGAGTTCGCGGACCGCGGGTATGGGGCTGACTCGCGCGGTCGGACCGGGGGTTTGAAGGCAACAGTCGCGCGCAGATCGCAGGTTTAGAGGAAACAGGCGCGGTCTAGGTCGCGGGATTAGGGCTGACAGTGGCGGTCGGAGCGCGACTGTGTTATGAATAGGCGCGGTCGGATCGCGACTGTGGGCTGAAAAAACGCGGTCGGGGCGCAACTGGGAAAGTTCAAAAACGCGTCCAGGACGCAGGAAAATGTCTGGCAGCGGCGGGCTGGTCGCAGGTTAGGGCCTGAAATGCGCGGTCGGGCCGTGACTGCGGAAGAAAAAAGTGCGGTTTTCGGCGGCCGAAAACGACAGCCGAAAGTACAGTACGAAAAAAAAAAGTTAAAAAAGACAACGGAGTCGCCAAAACTGTAGCTAGGGTTTTCACCCTAGCTTGTGCTAATGAGCACCTACTAAGGAATCTGGAATCCTTAGTAGCAGTTCAATGATGTATATGAATTAAACAAAGATAAACTGAAACAAAGACTAATCTAAATACGTTCTTGAAGCTAAAGCAGTAAAAAGCAAATAACATGAAACAGAAACAGTAAAGAAATGAATAATGATTTTTATTGATATTACCTCCAATGAGGAGGTTGATGGAGTCCGTTGCGCTGGTCCGATGTCGGTGGCTTCGAGCTCCAAGCTGCTTCTTTTCCTTCTCCGGTGGTGGAAATGGGCCAAAAAGAGTTCTCAATGGTGAAAGTAGCTTGATGGTAAGCTAGGGTTTCGAGAATAATTTCAGCAGAGGCAGGATGCTTATGATAATGGATGTGAAATGAGGGGTTTCCACCATTTATTTATATTTTTTTAGTGGTGGAGTGCTGGCCCATGGTTTTGGAAACCATATGGTTTAGGGCAGCTTGTTTAGGGTTTTTTCCTCCTTTTCCTCATTATTTTATATTTTTTCTTCCCTTTTGGGGATTTTTGCTATTTTAGAGAAATTTTGGATATTTTTGGAGGAAAAAGGGGTTTTTTGGCCTTTTGGAGGCATTTTAGGCCTTTTGGAGGCTTTTTAGATGGTTTTATGGCCTTTTGGAGGCTTTTTAGTGGGATTTTCAGGGAAATATGGTAGGCAAATGGACAAATGAGCCATGTAATGGGGTAGATGAGGTAGTTAACCATTTTTGGGTAGTTAACAAAGGTAGTGATGCCATGTCATCACTACCTTTGTCTTTCCTTTAACTTATACTGAGTTCACCTTTTGTATTTTCTTTGTCTTTTACTGAATTCACTCTATCATCATGTCCTTGGTTATTCCTTTGTCAACACTGAACTTCTTTTGACATCAATGACAACTATAATCCATATTTCCAACATTTTTTCCAACCAAACCTATTGCACCAAATATGTTGTGGTAACTCTAAATTTGAGTTTAAAAACATAATTATTTTCACATTGCGCCAGAAAATTTCAATACATGTATTTGTTACTACAACAGAGAGAGTTTTTGTGTTGTGGACTCGCATTATGGTGGAATGCTAAAATTTTAGAATACATAATAAAAAATCATGAATTCAATAAATTACAATAAGATGTTAATCCCATAAAATTGGATATTAATGATCGTTGAACATGGTAAGAAAACATCAAATTAAACATGAAATTCGGCCAATTTCTCAAAAATTACATGAGTATGTTACCATTAGTAAAAATGCAGAGGACCATATGCATTAGATCATGCAATATATATTAGGAGATATCTCATATGCAATCTAAGGAATTTTAAATCAAGGAAATCCAACATCCCATGTATCACATGAATCATTTAGTTCATGAGTCTACCCAAATTGAAGTTATAATTGTTTAGGTTTGATGGAATGGTGCTAAGATAAGTACCATATAACAAAACAATGTTGAAATGTTTTTCAAGATGACCCCCACTCAAAGTGAGGATGATAATATCTCAATAGGATCAATATACACATAAGGTATTTCTTACCGTTGGGTTATATGGTAGACCAACAAAACCAAATCCCTATATCTATATTGACAAATGTTTAAATCAAATTTTATCAAAAGGTTTTGTAACGCGGTAAAAAACCACCAAACTAACTCACCTTTACTAAATAATATCAAGTGGTTGGAATCTCTTATAAATGGGCCTTACTGGATGCTTGAATCTAAGAGTTGGTTGAATATAAAAATAAAAAGTATATGTTGTGGGTATAAAAAGAGAAGAACAAAACAATACATAGATGTGGAACATAGTCCCTATTGAAGAGGATCAAGCAAAGGATAGATGATAGAAAACAACTCCTATACAAGTGGAAAATATCCATCACTTCAAAGGAGAGAATCAACATGTATATACAAGTACATCGATATGATGATAATCAAATACCATATTCATAATCAAAGAAAAATCTAAATATTAAGTATTACAAATGCATATATAATTGGATCACATGGCACAATTGCAATGCCAAGTTAATGTATCACGACAAAAACATGAATGATGAGGAAGTGCAAGTCATTGCCAGTGATGAGGATCGTGACTCAAACCTTGAAACTTAAATAATATGATGAAGAAAACTTTCCCAATATATTATTCATGGCTATGGAAAAAATCCCACAAACTTAAACCTTGAGGTTCAAAGGGTTAGTGAAAATCATTGGTGTTAATATAAATATGGACTCCAAAAGTACACACAACTTCATTGGTATAATATTTGAAAAACATTGAATCCATTTTCATATCTAATGAAAGGTATAGAGTTGAAATTGTAGAAGAAATAAGATTATAGAAGTTGGAAGATGCCATAAGGTTATGTTACAATTACTGCAAGAATTTTATGGTGTGCCAACCAAAGGAATGTGTTAGAGTGTTCACTTTAATTTAATTAGGATCTTTAACTGAAATAAAAACAAGCACAACAAAACACAATAGACTCAATAATATTCCTTGGGGAAACCATAAAGGATAAAACCCCGGAACTTCCTCAAAGATAGATTCACCACTAATACAATATCACAAAATGGAAAACCCAAAAATATGAAGTCTTCTGCAACTTTATATCTTCCTCATATATGGAACTTGTCTTCTCTATCTTGCTTATGAGAACTTGAGTGAGTGAGTGGTGTCCAAATGAGAGGGAAAGATCTCCATTTATACTTTATGTTTTGGTTTTCCATTTTTTGTGATATTAAATTAGTGACGAATCTATCTTTAAGGAAGTTGCAGGGTTTTCTCCTTTATGGTTTCCCCAAGGAAAATTATTGTCTCTGTTGTGTTTTTTCGTGCTTGTTAAGATTTTAGTTAAAGATCCTAATTAAATTAAAGTGAAAAATCTAACATGGTATCAGAACTAACCTAAAAAGAAGGCATTATGCAGCAGCAAGAAACTAGGGCTTCCTAGTTCAAGGTCTTCTCTCTGCAAATCATCAAAAAAAGAGGGTTAGGTAAATTCTCCCTAGGAGGGTGTATATTTTGGAGGAATAATAATCAATTTTGAAGGTGTTATCTCTAAGGTTGTTTCACCTGTTTGTTTTCAATTTTTTTATTATGTTTTGGCTTTTATTGTTTTAGTTTTGCTTTGTTTTATATTTTATGATTGATTGCTCACCATTAGGGTTCCTTTGTTACCCAAAATCATCAAAATTTTCATTCATTCACTATGAGCCCATGTATGTGCAATAGAGTATATGTTATATGGTGAATTCTTACAGCTGGCAGCGTTTATCCAAACTGGCAGCATATTTTGAGCTGGCAGCATTTTAATTTCTGATGGCAGAATGTCCAAATGGCATTTTATTGAAAGGTTTATTATTTATTTCATGGAATATAGAATGATAATAGGATTTTATCTTATTCATAAATATATGACATTCGATATGGACATGTTTTAAATAAAATGCACTCCTGTCCACGAAATGATGAGTCATATGGTGGCATTTATGGAAGAGTACATGTGTTGTCATTTCAAAATTGAAACCGTTCAAGTAATGAGTACTAGCAGTGATCGTGGCAATGCACATTTTTCCCCAAAATTTCTCTCATTATTCCGCTGAAGAAGGGTATTCGCAGGCTTGCTGGTTCATTGTCTATCTCCATTTATGACGAGCAGCATTATGTAGGGTTCAAGAAATTAGGGTTTGTTGTCAAACTATAGGGATTTTTGGTTTTAGGGTCTGGAATACAGTATCTATATGCTTCCTTGCATTTCAGAGCACGTAGTTACAGCACTGCTTTTCTTGAGCACACAGCTGCAGTATAAAGTTCCTTGTTCAGAACAATACAGCGTGAAGGCTTTGGTGATTTGAATGATTGACACAGGTTTAAGGGTAAGAGCTATCACGAGTTTTATTTCAAATTTCATTGGCATCGTCACTTTACTGGCTTGCATGTTAAGATAATTACTACCAGTACAAGCATAAATATTATTAACAGGCCAGATTCTAGCATGAAATGAAGATTTACCACAGAGTTAACTGCAGTAGTATGTATATGTTTTTATCTGAGATTTAAAGCCTGGTTGGTCCACACAGCAAAGTTGGAATTCCTTTAGGGTTTCAAATGTCAAAGGCAACCGACGAGGAAGAGCCAGAGGTGGTCGTGAAAAGAAATCCTGGAGGCTTCATCTGTAGGTTAGAACCTAGTAATACAGATTGGAAAAAACAATTTCCCAGGTCTGCCAAGCTTATGCAGAAGTCTGGATGGTTCAATTTTTGTGAAAAACTACAGGGTTACCATTCACAATTGACTATGGTTTTTATTGAAAATTACAGCAATGAAAGGGTTCAGTTGCAAAGTTTTCAATGAGGACTCTGTTGCTAAAGCCATAAATGTTCCTACAGAAGGTGAAAAGTGGTTTAAACAGCAAGACTTTAAAGAAGACTTCAGCGAATTCTTGATCCCTGGAAGTGAAAATCTTGACTGGAAAAATGGAGTTCACGTTAGCAGAGTGAAGCCAGGATGGAGGGTGCCTTTGGAGGTGATTTAGAATTATATCACTTGTGATGGAAGATATGATAGGGTTTTGAAGTGCCATTTGAAACTGTAGTAATGCATATTCATGGCAGTATACAGTTAAATCTTCCATTTTACCTGTTAAAAAGCCTCCAAAAAATGATTGTTAAAGTTCAAAACCATCTAGCACATACAACTCGCTCTGTTTATCACCAAGGGTTGATTAAATTGTTAATTTTAGCTCAGCTGCAAAAAGAAGAAAGAACATGGGATTCCCTGTTAGCAGAGTTAGGGTTTAGGGATAACCCTAAAGAGAAAGGTAAAAAGATGTTGGATGATGCTAACCAGTAGGCAACAAGCCCTAAAAGGACAGTTCAAGAGGATGAGAATGAAGAAAAGAATGCTGTTGATAAACATATCCAAGACAGCTTATGCCCTGAAACACCCTGCACACAGGAAAACCCAGAGAAACTCAGTGATATTCTTAAAAGCATAGCTTCAAAAAAGAAGATTTGTAAACAGTTATGCAAAGAAGACAAGCCAAGAACCAGACTGAGGAAAAAGATGCAGATTGAGGAAAGAACAACACAGGAAGGTGACAGGGATGTTGTGGTAATAGAAGATGCTGCTAGCGAGGGAACAGTACATACAGCAGGGGACCAGTACTGTGAAGATATGGAAAAATTCATTGATATGCAGGGTGTAGCAGGCTCCATACCAGCAGTTTTCTGCACAGACAAGCAAGACAATCTGGATGAAGGCTCAATATCAAAAACTTTTCATGAAGAGGAAGGCCACATAAGAGAAGAGGATTTGGAAATTTCCCCAAAACTAAACCAATGTAAGAGGTCTCTGCAAACCTATAAAGAAAAAACAAAGTACTTGCAAGACATCAATGAGAAGCTGATGGTTGCTAACAAAAGGCTGCGTGAGGACATGGAAGACAAAGAAGCAGAACACCAAAAGTTGTTGGTGATTTCCAAGGATATTCTCAAGGAAAAGTGAGCTATTTAGAGACAGCTGGAGCAAGTCAAAGCCCAGAGCAAGGAAAGGGATAAACATGCTGAATTCGCTAGACTTCAAAAGCGTTCACAGGTTCTCAGTGACCTAGCCACATTAGCAGAGGCTTCTAGAAGCATGTAGGTGTTAAATTGTTTTTTTTTATTTTGAACTTTTGTTGTTCCTTTTTGACACATGTATGAAACTTGTAGTTCAATACTTTTTAAAGGGATTAACTTTCCAATTTTGGAGGAGGTTCAATCCTTGAATATAGGATCTATTTTTAGTTTGTGGATAGAATATTTTTGTATAAAAGGAGGGTCTCCACTAGGAGATAGGGGTTGGCAGTTTTGGAATTATGCAAGCTCAATTGTAAGCACTGTCTGTGTAGCATAAGCACTCTGTAGCTTCAGTAACAGGTTCTATTTTTGAATGAAAACATGATGATGATTTGCCTATGTATTTTATGAGTTGTTTTTCTAGTAATTTTGTTATGCACATGGTCCATTAAATCCCATTGCACTAATTCTTACTATGAAAAGCAATTATGTTTATATTTTCTAGAAACAAGGCAGTTTCACTTCTTGATTTTATGATCATAGTGACCTGGATATTGAATTTTGTGTTTGATTTTGTGTTACATAGTTCCTGTTGATTCTTTTGTAGCTCTAGCTGACCTACCAACCTACCCTTTTGATAACTCTGTTCATAATATACCAGTATGTGCAGTAATAATTGTGTGATTTGTACAGACATCCTTGGTTTTATATCAGTTTAGTTATTCAATGATTGTTTGATTTTACACATAGCCTTTATGTTATACCAGCCTGTTACATTGATAGAAGTGTAACTTTGTCCATAGCTTTGATTGTATATTGGTTTGATTCTCAATTTGGTTTCATTGATTTACACTTTTGAGAACAAGATTTCCTTAAGCTTGAATCCCGTAGTCTAGGTTCAACTTAGGGATAACAGAAGGATTTTGATTTTTGACCCAAACACTAGTGGCAAGAGAAAACTAGGGCATCAAGCTTTTGGGTTTTTCCTCTGTCATTTTGGAAAAAGGAGTACATTGGACAACTCGCCTTGAAGACATGCATCTTCCTCTCCAATTAGAAGTTTAAAATTCCTAATTTGTAAAATTAGGGTTTCTCTAACAAACCCTAGGCCAGCCAACTCCAGAACCAAGTTGGGAATCTCAAATTGATAAGACCTAAAATCTATGCTATTTCCATTTGAGGTCTCATTTCAAAATGACTCACCACACCAAACTTGAGCATAATATTGAGGGACATGACAAATTCCAAGCATGGAAGTGTAGGATCTCTCTTGTCCTTGAAGAAAAAGATTTGGATAAATATATTAGTGAGGAAGTTCCAACACCAGAGGGAGATGAAGCAAAGGCTATCCACAAGAAGAACTTGGTTAAGGCCAAGAGAATTATTGCATATTCCATTAAAGATCATCTCATTCCCCATGTTTCATCTTTGAAGACACCAAAGTAGATGTTCGATGCTTTTACAAAGTTATTCGAAGGGAAGAACATCAATTGGAAGACGACGTTTAAGGAACAAGCTCAAGACTGTGAATATCCTAAACTCAGAGACCATGCAATCCTACTTCACAAGGGTCTCTCAAATAAAGGAACAATTTGAAGTAGTTGAAGAAAAGGTAGAAGAATAAGAGATCATTATGACCACCTTGAATGGTCTCCAAAAATCATGGGATTCATTCATTCAAGGAATATTTGCTATTTTATTTGTAACTTCGGAAGATATTCTAATGTATATTATCATTGTATGTTTTTGTACCCCCATTAGGGATGTGTGTTACCCATTTAATGGAATGTATAAATTTTGTCTAAAACTTGAGGTACAACCTTTGTTGTAAGTCGAGGCAATATTCCCCAATGTAACATCATGTAATATGTACTTGTAGTCTCTCTAGGAGAAGTGGGCCCCATGTAAGATGACATGTAGGATAGAATGTTATATTTGGTCAGTGACTTGAAAGGGTATAAATAGGGAGGCTCTCTCCCTCATTTATACACACCTTACACCTCTCAAGTGTGTATGAGAGAGAGATACAGTCAGAGGAGGAGATATAGATAGTTGTTGAATACTTATTTTTATTGATTTTGATCATCCTACTATTTTGAATAAGTTTGCCGGATTTTCTCCTTTATGGTTTCCCCGGTGAAAATATTTGTGTCTCATGTATCTTTTATATATTATGCATTTCATTGTACTTGTTATTCTTTCAAATAAATATCCTAAATAACATAATCATATCTTAAGAAAAACTAACATGGTATCAAAGCCAAACTGAGAAGAAGGCATAGTGCAACTACAGAAGCTAGGGATTCTTAAGTTTTGGGTCTCTCTCCATAGATCATCAAGGAAAATAAGCTAGTCTAACTCTCCTTAGAAGGGTGCATCTTCCTGTCAAAGCAGATTCTCATTCTAGGCATTTTTTTAGTTTTTGGCTTGTCACTGCTACAGGAAATTAGGGCTTTTCACATAAGTGTAATTTTAGATTGGACCCAGCATAGGATTGTTCTCCTCCTCGAAATATAAATATGGAGACCAAGATCAAAACTTTGGTTGGGTAAAACTCTGGGAAATTCAAACCCTAATTTGACCCCAGACCAAAAAACCAGCACTACAGAAGACCAGCTCCAGATCCAGACTAGGCATCTCAAAGTGGTAAGATCTAAATCTTTTAAATTTCCATTTGAGGTTCTCATTAAATATGTCTCACCAAACCAATATTGAGGATAAGCTTGAAGGATTTGATAACTTTCGAGCATGGAAGTACGGGATTTCACTAGTCCTTGAAGATAATGAATTGGAAACCTACATAAATGAAGAGGTTCAAGTACCAGAGGGAGATGAGGCTAAAGCCTTACACAAGAAGAGCTTGGTCAAGGACAAGAGGATTATTGTTGATTCTATCAAGGATCACCTTATACCAAATGTGTCTTCCTTAAATAGACCTAAAAATATGTTTGATTCCTTAACCAAGCTATTTGAAGGAAAGAATATACATCAGAAGATGACCTTTTGAAATCAGTTGAAGAATGTAAAGATCCAGAATGCAGAGACCATACAGTCCTACTTTACAAGGGTCTCTCAAATCAAGGAACATCTTGAAGCTATGGGAGAAGATATAGAGAATGAAGAATTTGTGATGACCACCTTGAATGGTCTCCCTAGGTCATGGGACTCCTTTATTCAAGGAATTTGTGCTAGAAGAAAGTTGATCACTTTCAATAGAATGTAGGAGGAATTCTCTCAAGAATAAAATTGACTTGTAGATCGAGAAGAAAAGATGGGAAATGAAGACCAAGCTCTCACAGCACACACAAAGAACAAAAAAAGGGAGCACTCTCATCACAAGAAAGAAAAACATCACCACCAGAATCAAAGGGATAATCTTAGAAGACCCAGAAGATATCTATCTAATGTTAGATGCTATAATTTTGATGAGAAGGGACATTTTTCCAGAGATTGTCCTAAGAAAAAAAAGAGGAAGGAACATAAATAAGACATTTCCAAGTAGCGAGAGAAAAACAAAAGGAATCTTGGAAGTCATCCACTCTGATGTATGTGGTCCAATGTCATCCAGCTCATTGAGTGGGTATGTATATTATGCTTATTTCATTGATGATTTTTCTAGGAATAATTGGATATATTTCTTGAAGAGAAAATATGAAGTATTCAGCAAATTTAAGGAATTCAAAGACTTGGTGGAGAATCACACAGAAAATAAAATCAAGACCTTTCGATCAGACAATGGCAGAGAATTCACATCAGAAGAATTCAATGAATTATGCAGAGAGTCATGTATTAAGAGGGTGTTTACCAATCCATACAATCCACAACAAAATGGAGTTGCAAAAAGGAAGAATAGAACGATTATGGAAGCAGCAAGGGCAATGCTTCATGATTAGGATCTTCCCATGCATATATGGGAGGAAGATGTAAGAATAGTCGTGTATGTACAGAATCGTACTCCACACAGAGTAATGGAAAACAAGACACCATAAAAAACTTTCTCCGATGAGAAACTAGAAGTTAGACATCTCAGGATATTTGGCTTCCCAGTGTACATACACATTCCAAAGGAGAAAATAATGAAGTTAGACCCTTCAATAAACAAGGGAATATTTGTGGGATATAGTGAAAACTAGAAGGCTTGTAGAATATAGTTTCCAGGATACAAGAAGATCAATATCAGCAAGGACATGACATTTGACGAAGATTCAGCATATAACAAATCCAGAAAACTACCTATTGAAGACATTAAGGAACCAGAAATACCCAGGATCTGAGATACAACAATGAATGAAGTAACTCCAGAAGAATATTGAGAAATGGAAGAACCTCAGGACTATATAGATCCACCTCATGAGAATAATTCTCACAAGAGGAAACCAGCATGGGTACAAGAGGAAATTATAGATGCAGAGAGATATGGCACTCTAGAAGGAATGCACAGAGAAAGAAAGAGACCTAGGCCATACTCTAGTTATGTATCTCTCTATTGCAGCTGCAACAAATTCCCAAAATTCCAAAAAAAATTAGGACCCTCCTTTGCTTGGATTAGTTCTTTGTCCTTGAGTTAATTCTAAATGCTTGGATCGAGCTACCAATTGTTTTTGTTTCCCCCTCCGATGCTTGAAGTAATCCACTGTTTGATCAAGCTTTATCGTTGCCTTTGAATGCATTTGAAGCATGCCTAAAATGGAAGTTATTTTGGTCAGTGCCCCACCATTGCGGCTGGATATTTGTTTTGGTCTTCCGCCGTTGCGGAAAGAAATACACTTTCGTCCTCCGATTTGTGGGTTTTCACATCAGCCGATATTTTGGTTTATGTCGAAAGGATTTGTCATTTCTTTCTCCGCCATTACGGATGGAAAACCACCTCCTCTCCCGATCATTGCTTCAATGTTCTGTTTCCCGCCTGTGTTATTTTTGTCGATCCCGTAAGTCGGGGGGATTCCGCTGTTGCGGCTGCGGAAGGCTTTTGGTTTCAGGATGTTTAAGTCGTTTGATTCCCACAGTTGTGGAAGGCTTCATCTTTTGTGGCTCCGCCATTGCGGCTGTCAAAGCTCTAAACTCTCCGAGCCTTTAGTGTTTTCGCTTCCGATTCAAGTCCCGACATTGTGGACGGTGGTACGCTTTACGGTTCTGCCGTTGCAGATGAAAGAAGCACCAGCCCTTCCGATGCAGAGTTGTTTCACTTCTTATTCAGATTTTACCCTTTGCGGATCGATTTACCCTCCGCGGCTCTGCTGTTGCGGCTCCAATTTCACTTTGGTCCCGACGAATAGTCTACCGAGGTTTCGCTAAGTATGGTACGCGAATGGCTTAGAGTTTTGGCCGTCCACCGTTGCGGAAGAAATTTGGCTTTCATTTTCCGATACAAAAGTGGTCCGCCATCCGATATGCCGCGAGTGTTGACCTTATATATACAGGGTGGAGGGGTTTATTATTCTATTGTTATTTTTAACTGCCATGTTCTGTCGCTATCGTGCTGTCGATCTCTCGAGTTTGTTCGGACCCCATTGCCGGTACCCGCATCCAGGTGGCAACTGTAGAAGCCTGACCGTCTTCATCCCACCATACACGCCGGATACACATCAGTGCCAGGTAGGCTTCTATTTCCTTTCCCCGTTCCGTTGAACGTTTGGTGGTTTTGGTTTTCCACGGTTAGGTGTTGTGGCTGTTCTTTTCCCCATATTTGCATGTATATATTATGGTTCTTGGTGGAATTGCTGTCCGTGGGGAGGGGCATTTTGACCCGCATAGTATTTTTTCCCCACCGTCATTGTCGTGCGACCCTGCGCGTAGAGAATGAGGGGGTTTGGTGCAGACGGCCATTACGCTGTCTGCACCAAACCACCCTGTATGATAATATTGTGGGTTGGAATAGGTTCGTCATGACCTTTTCTTTTAGGGTTGGACGGTTGGTCTCTATTTTGTGCTACCTGCATCAATTAAACCCCAGCCGTTTTCACCTATACGTTTCTGCGCGACCCCGTTGAGCTCAGCGTCGATTTCCTTGCCGACTGAAAGGGATATGCCACTTCTCTTAGTTTATTGACCATAAGTGCATGGGCATGGTTTTGTTAAGGCGTCGTTGAAAACCTGTGTAACTGCTACTGTCTTTCCCATGCAGCGAGATGACCATGGCGTGCATAGAAATCCGAAATGTGTTGCATATTAATGTAGATCTATTTTCGTCCTAAATGTGGTTGAGAGAATTGTTTAATATCATACAGCAGTGGTAGCTTGCACAGTTTACCGCATATAACTATTTCCCATCATGCTAGATATAGACAAAGTCATTGAATAATGTGCATTGTTTTTCAATAGTTCTTTTAGTTAGGCCATTTCAGTTTGTATACACGCATATATTTGCTTCATTGACAGATTGCTATCATGTTAAACATAGAAGAAATGACACACTGCACACTAATGTATATAAGTTTGTCACTCAACCAAAATGGCTTAATGTTTACAATGTTGTGTGTGGTAGGAAGATTTCGAATCCACAATGTCAAAGAGGCAAAAGAAGAAGGCCCTGGTGGTCGAGGAAGAGCCCGAAGTAGAAATTGTTACCAAAACTGAATATATATATGAAGACACTAAGTGTATTTCTGGTATTGAACCTGAATACCAGTGGGGGGGAATATATAGACTGATCACATGCAGAGAGGTTCCTGACATGGGCTTAGAAGAAGAGTCCATATATGCCAACATAGAAAGATCTTCACTGATGAAGATCACCACCAGACCGGAGTTGTTCCCGTGCTCTGAAGTAATCGGTTGGATTCTGCCCCAGGCATATGTCACAACAATGATTCTGGAAAATGTTGAAAGACAGGGCTATGCTGCATATAGCCCTGGATATGTAGCGTTGGCTTACCACCTGCCAGAAGCCCAAGTATTTTTATCTGATAATTGGATGAACAACATTAGAATGGACCTGGTAGAGACTCTTAAAAATATGTTGTTGCAGGGAAAACATTACAGATACAGACCGACGGGTGATTACGACACAACAAGCTTAAGGGCCCCCTATAGGTTCATAGCTTTAATGCTGAATAGGATTTTTGGTAGAGCACATGGTAGATTCTTTAAGTTAGAGTGGATTCCCATCATTTTCCATGTTGCAACCCAGGGGACAATTTTCAACTGGGCTAGCCTTGTATCAAATAGTCTTTCAGCTTGCTTGGCCTCAGCTTTGGGAGGAGTGGCCCAAAAGAGGTCTGAATTCTATATGAGTTCCATACTCATCGATTCCATATTGTGTAATCAGCCTTTCCCCGGACTCAGGTGCATCTGGGATAGGGAAAGAATGCCTGTCTATGCTGCCTATAAACCGTTGTGGGCACACAAATATCACAGCCATTATTGAGAAGTATGTGAACACTTTATCATGCCCTTGTACACACTCATTTTCATGAAGGACTGTGATTGTATGTCGGAAGAGGCACTGCAAGTAATAGAGGAGTATGTAGACTACTATTTGACTCAAAATGGCCTGTACTTCAGGATGTTTGGAGGTTCGAGAGCACCTTCCCTGCTGCCCAAATATGCAACTGATTACATTATTCACAAGGAGGCAGTCAGACAAGTGTTCCTGGATGGAATAGGCAATTTTCTGTTTGAGCACAAGAATACCGCCTATCCTCCTTTTCCCTTCAGGTTAGGAAGCTACAAGTTTACCAGAGTGAAAAAGGCTGATGAATTTGTAAAAGAGCTGGAAAAGTTCCATTTTGGAGAGATGCCCTTCCGTAGAAATGATACTCACAGGAAAGTAGCTGAACATTGTAAAACAAACAACATGCACTTTGAGTATGCCCACCATTGGGATCGGGAAGAATCCATCTTCTGAAATGCAGTAAACATGACAGCCTTGAGAAGAAGGTTCAAGAAGAAAATCACCACCAAAGGTGGGAAGGGAGACGAACAAGCCAAGGCTGAGGAAGAAGCCAAGAGAAGAAATGAGGAAGCTCAGAGGTTGGCACAAGAAGCTGTAGGATGGCTACACAAAGAAGAAGAAGAAAAAAGGAAAGCTGCGCAAGAGGCAGCTAGGAAGGTAGAAGAAGATGCAAAGAAAGAAGAAGAAGAAAAGAAAAAGAAGTTGGATGAGGAGCTCCAAAAGCAAGAAGCTGAAAGGATAAAGCTGACAAAAACAGAGCAGTCAGCTTCTGAAACAGTTGCAGGGCAGACTCAGGACATGGAGAATACCGAGGTTCAGGATCCCGAAATACCAACTGTTAACACCTCTGGACAACCTGTGGTCCCTACTCTTAAGCTCGTCCCTTTTGTGCAGAAAAAATAAGAAGAAATCCCTGATTTCAATACTATTTTCTACAATAGGGAAACAAAGAGGATAGTAAAGAGAACAGAAAGGAAAACTGAAACGGGAGATCTACCGGGGAAAATGATATCGGATACGCCTGTTATGTTGGGAACAGACCAAGATCCGAGATTCACCATTAGAGCCGGAGCAGCACTGATTCAAGCTTTGGAGGATAATGTGGGCAGGATTATGACAGACTTAGAGTCATCCAAGAAGTCTTCTGCTAAATTGAAAGACACATTGAGAAGAGAAAGAGAAGAAGGCAATAGGCTGAAGCGGAAGTATGAAGACATGCAGAGGGAGATAAAGGCTTCTAAGGCTGAATTGCAGGCCCTCCAAGTAGAAAGACAAGTCATAGAAACAACACAAGAATCCCTAGAAAAAGTGCAGAAAGAATATCAAGAGATGAAGATAGAAAAGGAACGGCTGCAGGAGAAGGTAGAAGAGCTAGAAGAGCAGCAAAAGATTATCTTGTAGGCCAGTGAGATGCACTCCCAAGAACAGAGAGAGAAACATCAAGAGAATATTTCTTCTCTGACAACTACTCTGGAGGAAGCAAGGGAGTAGCAGGTTAACCTCCAATCGTTCAAAGAGCACATCTTGGCCCAGAAGACGAAGATCTTGCAGCTACAGACTGCTATAGAAGGAGAAAGGTGCAAGGTGCTGCAGGTAGATAGCAGATTGGAGGAAATCTTGGAGACCTCCTCTTACTTTGTAGATCGATCTCAGGACGTCCTTGAAGTCCTGACTATAAGAATGGCAAGGCTGGAAAACAAGGAAGAAACTCCAGCAGAACTGCCATCAAAGGATACACAGGCCCTCAAGCGGGATTATGACTTGCTGGAGTTTTCCATAAATACCGCGGAGGATTTGAAAAAATCAGTTAAGAAGACGAAAGGAGCATGCACCGAGTTTTTCAGAAGGCTTCTCATTACCTACAACCGGTGCCAGATAGAGGCCGAGCAGAGGCTTTAGGCTTTCCCAAATCACAACGCCTTTGTGGAGCTATTGCAGAGGAGATACCAGGAGGAGGAAGCTAAAGTACAGCGAATTAAAGCCCTGGATGATTAGATCTTAAGGAGCGAAGTAGATCATTCAGCTATCGGCGTGCAGCTTCTGGAGGATCAGCTTCGATTAAGTGCAGCCAGGATTGAGGCTATAAAAAACCAGGCTGCTAAGTTTGAGATAAATATTCAGTTTTTAGAGCCTTGTGCGTTTGAGGGCATTGCCTCTGAAGCTTCAGCATGGAAGAAATTTCTAGATGCCCAAGTGGGACCCTCCTCGTAAAGGATTGGTCACTTTTTGTAATATGTAACATTTTGTGAAAAAACATTTAAGAAAAGCCAAGCATTGGGAAACGAAGAGTTGGGAAGCCCAAAGGTTACTTTGGGCAGCCCAACCGTCTCACCCTTTTGTATAAATGTAGAAAGTTTAGAAAGGGGAAAGGAATTTTTCCCAGTTAGACATGAAAATCTATATTGTAAGAAGAACTATTTCTCTTTGCAATAAAGAAGTATTGCTTGCCTGATTGGAGGAAGATTGGTGGCACTTTCAAATGTTATGATGTGGATGGCTGAAAGATGAACTATTTTGTTTTCTAGTTTTTTGTCCATTAACCATGAGATCGTTCTAACTCTCAAAACCTATGTTCTTGTTTAAATGATTTCTGGTTTATTTTGTGGAATTACCACCATGAGTAATGTATGTTGTTCATAAAACAATTAGCTATCTGATTGTTGAAATATATTTAATCATTCATGTGTTGTAGGAAGAAATATCAGCTATCTGTAATTTCTCTTTGTGATACATGCACAATTCACATTACTCACAAATAAGTTAAAGTTTGCTCCCTGGGGATAGATAGATAGATAGATAGGTAAATAGTTAGTCTTATTTCTGCACATGTGATTTAGATGCTTGTGAGCCTAAGACGAGAGGTAAGAACCTGCGCATCACATTGTGAATACTCCTTGCATTCTTATCGCCCTGCATGGTTAATTAGGCATATGCATATCATACTTAAGTCAAAAAATACAAAAATATACACGGTGGACCAGGCCGCAACCGGTAAAACCTATGTTTTTGTTACTTTGACCTACGGTAGCCGGACCGCAAACCGGACGGATTCCCCATACCAAATAGTCACGGGCTAGTTGGGAACGTTGACTGGGGAGAATCCCTTTCTGTTGTTTCCTGCGAATTTCTAGGCCTCAACAGTTCTGGTGCTATAAGGAGGGCCGCCAGTGCATGGCTGGCCGTGGAAACTTATTTTCCCAAGATTACCTTACCAGCAGATGTTTTGAAGCTTGTAACCTAACCCAAGTACTTACAGGTTTCGGTTATACCTTTGAAGTAAGAAAGCCTGTTCTCACCCTACGTTGCTCTTTACTCAGACTTTGTCCCTTTACCTGTGCTCATGGCTAGTGTAATTGTGAATCAGCCCAACCCATTACCTGCTTGGAGAGCTAGATCCCCTTTGAACCTCACACCTCCATTACATAACCTACCTCAGGCTTTTGAGAAGCTGCTGCCTAAATTTGACCCTGAGGAAAATACTGTTGTAGATGACCACTTGCAGAGTTTCTATTTAGCAGTAGAAGGGTTAAGGGCTGGGGAGTACGAATATGTTGTCTGTAGATTATTCCCTCATACCTTGAAAGGGGTAGCTGCTTCATGGTATTTTGTTTTTCCTGTAAACTCCATTCCTGATTGGGACACCTTCGAAAGGGTTTTCAGAAGTAAGTACACAACCCAAAAAACACATGCCTCATTGATGAAGGGTCTTGGTTTGTTAAGAAAAGAGAAGAATGAGAAGGTACATGGTTTCACCCAAAGATTTTCAACATACCTAAAAAACTTTTCTGAAGCTGACAAACCCTCAGACAAGGTCTTAATTGAGTATTATACATCTGCCCTAGGACCTGATTTAGCTATGTTCGCTAAAATGAAAGCCAAGCCTACGTTGGTAGAAACTCATGAAGAAGCAGAAAGGGTAGAAGCTGAAAAGGAAAGCATAGAAGACTATCCTGAGCAACTGAGAAGAAATACTATCGATAGAAGAGCCTTATTGCTGTCTAAACCTCAAGATGAACAATCATATGATTATCAGGGAATGCTGAAAATGATGCAGAAACTACCCAACCAAATAATAGATCTGGAAAAAGAAAGGGAAATGCAGAAAAATTACAAAGCATACTATCCAAAAAAAGAGGATAGAAACCAATGGAAAATCCCTCCCCCAAATTTAGCCTTAATGAATATAACAGAAGTGGGAGGAGACAATTTCTGCACTTTTCACCAACAACCTCATTCAGAAAAGGAATGCCCTCAATGGTTGAATTCGATGACATTGGTTATGAATCAGATGCTAGATTCCAAATTGACCAAGGACAGTGATAAAGAGGAAAAGAAAAACCAGACCATAGAGAAACAAGATGATGATACCATGTTCTTATGGAATGGTGTTTCGCTATTCAACATAGAAGAAAATGCTCTCAAGTCTCAATATACACCTACAGCAACAAAAGATAAGAACCTAACAATTAAGGACAATGTAATAATTTCAAAGATTAAAAAATTGCAGGAGAATGTCAAGAGACAGGTAGAAGTGAATATTGAAGACAAAACACCTGAAGCCACTACCCTCAACCATGAGGGAAAGCTGAGCAATGAGACTGTCAAACTTGTGGAAGATGTTGAGGAAGGAAGCGGTAAAAAAATTGAGGAATTTAAAGAGGAGATACCCACCGAAAACCAACCTTTGGAAGAAAAGGTCAAATCAACTGGGGAAAGGAAAACTAGTACCCCACCTTTCCTTTTGACTCTGGAGATTTTGAACCATAAGGTGCATAATTGTCTGGTGGACTCTAGATCATCGGTGAATGTTATGCCTCTTGCAATCTACAAAAAAATTAATGGGCAGCTAATACCTACTGATTGGGACATCACTCAACTAGACAAGACTAGTGTCAAAGTGGTGGGGGAGATGAAGAATGTTCTAATTCGATTGTCTGCAAATAAAAAGATATGTCAGTACCTTGATATTGTAGTAGCAGACATACCTGATGGCTATGGATTGATCTTGAATCGATATTTGTCAGCATGACTAGATGGGTACTTTGCTTTCGACTTGTCACACTTGTGGCTGCCTCAGAAGGGGAGCCCAAACCTGATTAAGATTTTGAGAGAGCCCTACATGAAGCACAATGTCACTGGGTTGGAAGAGGATAGTGAATCTGCCAATTCCGTCTTGGGAAATTATCTAACTGAGCTTAAGCTAAGACATCACACCTCAAAAGAGGCCAGTTCGATGATTGACACTCATCCTGAGCTCCTTCAACTTCCTCGGGCTGAAAGGGATGAATGTAGGATAGTAGACATGTGTTCAATTGCAAAAATAACACAGCTAGACCATGGCTAGATATCTCATGTCTCTGATCCAGCCCACCCCTTAACTCGTTTGATTGAAGATTCTTAAGGGCGGGCACCTTTTTATTTTCTTGTTGCTTTGTACATAAATAAATTGATTTGTTTGCTTGAAGGCTTTGATGATTGATTTTTTAATTTATAGCTTTGATGATTTCTTTTATTTCCACTGCTTTGTTAGTAGTTCTGTTGAATTTGAATAAAGAGGCAAACTTTTGGTTGCAATGGAAACATCAGGGTTCTTTATTAACTGAAATCTTGAGCAAAAGACTGTGCTTTAAAGTATAGAATGTCTTCTAGTAGCAGTGTTCGTATGTGGCCATGCATTCATTGAAGTCTTACTTAACCCCTGTAAATAACTCATAAGTAAAAGAGGTCTGGAATACTATTTAGAGGCTCCATCCATTTCACATCTTAAATATCCAAGGGGGTGACAGCAAAAGACCCACGGAAAGGAAGCAAGGTAAACAGTATATCATATATAAATGATCCCATGCCATAATTTCAGAAAAGCTAAAAGCTATCAAGGGTCAAAACTCCTTAAAATAAACAAGACATATCAAAGCAAAGTATCAAAAGCATGAATTTCAAATTGCCGAAAGTTCCTCTCCGTCTGTGAGATGAAACACCAATTCTTCTCTCACACAAAAGGGCACTATGGGATAGAGGATCCTGAATAAAATTCAGAAAGAAAGGCAAATGGAGGACTCACAAGAACTAAAGTTCTAATGGCACAAAATTACAATTGGCATGGGAATGAGGAACAAAAGGATAATGTTGTTTACTATATGTTACAATCCTGTGGCGTCCGAGCATGAAACTACCTAAGGACAGGTAAAATAAACCTCATTTATTAGGCCTCAAAATAGTCATTCAGACTTGCAATGTTTCTGATGTTACCAATTCCCAAAGAATGGACTACTTCTCAATGGTTTAAATGCTTAAGTTGGCCAGCCTGGGGATACAAACATCTAGAAGATTTCAACTTTTATTCAGACGGTCTTGCACTGGGAAGGGGTTAATTCAGAAATCTGGGGTTCACCAGGTAGTCTCCAATTGTTGCAGTTGCAACAAATTCCCAAAATTCCAAAAAAATTTAGGACCCTCCTTTGCTTGGATTAGTTCTTTGTCCTTGAGTTAATTCTAAATGCTTGGATTGAGCTACCAATTGTTTTTGTTTCCCCCTTGGATGCTTGAAGTAATCCACTGTTTGATCAAGCTTTATCGCTACCTTTGGATGAATTTGAAGCATGCCTGAATCGGAAGTTATTTTGGTCAGTGCCCCGCCGTTGCGAGTGGATCTTTGTTCTGGTCTTCCCCCGTTGTGAAAAGAAATACACTTTCATCTTTCGATTCATCGGTTTTCACATCGATCAATCTTTTGGTTTATGTCGGAAGGATTTGTCATTTCTTTCTCCGTCGTTGCGGATGGAAAACCACCTCCTCTCCCGATCATTGCTTCAATGTTCCGTTTCCCACCTGTGTTATTTTTTTCGATCCCGTAAGTCGGAGGGCTTCCGCTGTTGCGGCTGCAGAAGGCTTTTCATTTCGGGATGTTTAAGTCATTCAATTCCCGTCGTTGTGGAAGGCCACATCTTTTGTGGCTCCGCCATTACGGCTGCCAAAGCTCTAAACTCTCCGAGCCTTTAGTGTTTTTTCTTTCGATTCAAGTCCCGACGTTGCGAACGGTGATACGCTTTACGGTTCCGCCATTACGGATGAAAGAAGCACCAACCCTTCCGATGCGGAGTTGTTTCACTTCCGATTCAGATTTTACCCTTTATGGATCGATTTACCATCCGTGACTCCGCCATTGCGGATCCAGTTTCACTTTGGTCCCAACGAATAGTCTACCGAGGTTCCGCTAAGTATGGTACGCGAATGGCTTAGCATTTTGGCCGTCCGCCGTTGCGGAAGAAAGTTGGCTTTCAGTTTCCGATCCAAAAGTGGTCCGCCATTCGATATGCCATGAGTGTTGACCTTATATATATGGGGTTGAGGGGTTTATTATTCTATTGTTATTTTTAACTTCCGTGCTCTGTCGCTATCATGCTGTCAATCGCTCAAGTTTGTTCGGACCCCATTTCCGGTACCCGCATCCTGGTGGCAACTGTAGAATCCTGACCGTCTTCGTCCCGCCATACACGCCGGATACACATCAGTGCCAGGTAGGCTTCTATTTCCTTTCCCCATTTCGTTGAACGTTTGGTGGTTTTGGTTTTCCACGGTTAGGTGTTGTGGCTATTTCTTTCCCCATAATTGCATGTATATAATGTGGTTCTTGGTGGCATTGCTGTCCATGGGGAGGGGCATTTTGACCCGCATAGTATTTTTTCCCCACCGCCATTGTCATGCGACCCTGCGCGTAGAGAATGAGGGGGTTTGGTGCAAACGGTCATTACGATGTCTGCACCAAACCGCCCTGTATGATAATATTGTGGGTTGGAATAGGTTCGGCGTGACCTTTTCTTTTAAGGTTGGACGGTTGGTCTCAATTTTGTGCTACCTGCATCAATTAAACCCCAGTTGTTTTCACCTATATGTTTCCACACGACCCCGTAGAGCTCAGCGTCGATTTCCTAGCTGACTAAAAGGGATATGCCACTACTCTTAGTTTATTGACCATAAGTGCATGGGCATGGTTTTGTTAAGGTGTCGTTGAAAACCTACGTAACTGCTACTGTCTTTCCCGCGTAGCGAGATGACCATGGCATGCATAGAAATCCGAAATGTGTTGCATATTAATGTAGATCTATTTCCGTCCTAAATGTGGTTGATAGAATTGTTTAATATCATACAGCAGTGGTAGCTTGCACAGTTTACTGCATATAACTATTTCCCATCATGCTAGATATAGACAAAGTCATTGAATAATGCGCATTGTGTTTCAAAAGTTCTTTTAGTTAGGCCATTTCAGTTTGTATACACACATATATTTGCTTCATTGACTGATTGCTATCATGTTAAACATAGAAGAAATGACACACTGCACACTGATGTATATAAGTTTGTCACTCAGCCAAAATGGCTTAATGTTTACAATGTTGTGTGTGGTATGAATATTTCGAATCCACAATGTCAAAGAGGCAAAAGAAGAAGGCCCCGGTGGTCGAGGAAGAGCTTGAAGTAGAAATTGTTACCAAAACTGAATATATATATGAAGACACTAAGTGTATTTCTGGTATTGAACCTGAATACCAGTGGGGGGGAATATATAGACTGATCACACGCAAAGAGGTTCCTAACATGGGCTTAGAAGAAGAGTCCATATATGCCAACATAGAAATATCTTCACTGATGAATATCGCCACCAGACCGGAGTTGTTCCCATGCTCTGAAGTAATCAGTTGGATTCTACCCCAGGCAGATGTCACAACAATGATTCTGGAAAATGTTGAAAGACAGGGCTATGCTGCATATAGCCCTGGATATGTAGCATTGGCTTACCACCTGCCAGAATCCCAAGTATTTTTATCTGATTAGTGGCTAAACAACATTAGAATGGACCTGGTAGAGACTCTTAAAAAGATGTTGTTGCAGGGAAAACATTACAGATACAGACCGACGGGTGATTGCGACACAGCAAGCTTAAGGGCCCCCTATAGGTTCATAGCTTTAATGCTGAACAGGATTTTTGGCAGAGCACATGGTAGATTCTTTAAGTTACAGTGGATTCCCATCATTTTTCATGTTGCAACCCAGGGGACAATTTTCAACTGGGCTAGACTTGTATCAAATAGTCTTTCAGCTTTCTTGGCCTCAGCTTTGGGAGGAGTGGCCCAAAAGAGGTCTGAATTCTATATGAGTTCCATACTCATCGATTGCATATTGTGTAATCAGCCTTTCCCCGGACTCAGGTGCATTTGGGATAGGGAAAGAATGCCTGTCTATGCTGCCTATAAACCACTGTGGGCACACAAATATCACAGCCATTATCGAGAAGTATGTGAACACTTTATCATGCCCTTGTACACACTCATTTTCCTGAAGGAGTGTAATTGTATGTCGGAATAGGCACTGCAAGTAATAGAGAAGTATGTAGACTACTATTTGACTCAAAATGGCCTGTACTTCAGGATGTTTGGAGGTTCGAGAGCCCCTTCCCTGCTGCCCAAATACACAACTGATTACATTATTCACAAGGAGGCAATGAGACAAGTGTTCCTGAATGGAATAGGTAGTTTTCTGTTTGAGCACAAGAAGACTGCCTATCCTCCTTTTCCCTTCAGGTTAGGAAGCTACAAGTTTACCAGAGTGAAAAAGGATGATGAATTTGTAGAAGAGCTGGAAAAGTTCCATTTTGGAGAGAGGCCCTTCCGTAGAAATGATACTCACGGTAAAGTAGCTGAACATTTCAAAACAAACAACGTGCACTTTGAGTATGCCCACCATTGGGATCGGGAAGAATCCATCTTCCGAAATGCAGTAAACATGACAGCCTTGAGAAGAAGGTTCAAGAAGAAAATCACCACCAAAGGTGGGAAGGGAGATGAACAAGACAAGGCTGAGGAAGAAGCCAAGAGAAGAAATGAGAAAGCTTAGAGGTTGGCACAAGAAGCTGCAAGATGGCTACACACAGAAGAAGAAGAAAAAAGGAAAGATGCACAAGAGGCAGCTAGGAAGGCAGAAGAAGATGCTAAGAAAGAAGAAGAACAAAAGAAAAAGAAGTTGGATGAGGAGCTCCAAAAGCAAGAAGCTAAAAGGCTAAAGCTGACACAAACAGAGCAGTCGGCTTCTGAAATAGTTGCAGGGAAGACTCAGGACATGGAGAATCCCGAGGTTCAGGATCCCAAAATACCAGCTATTAGCACCTCTGGACAGCCTGTGGTCCCTACTCTTAAGCTGGTCCCTTTTGTGCAAAAAAAGGAGAAGAAATCCCTGATTTCAATACTGTTTTCTACGACAGGGCAACAAAGAGGATAGTAAAGAGAATAGAAAGGAAAATTGAAATGGGAGATCTACCGGGGAAAATGATATCGGATACGCCTGTTATGTTGGGAACAGACCAAGATCCGAGATTCACCATTAGAGCCGAAGCAGCACTGATTCAAGCTTCGAAGAATAATGTGGGCACGATTTTGACAGACTTAGATTCATCCAAGAAGTCTTCTGCTAAATTGAAAGACACATTGAGAAGATAAAGAGAAGAAGGCAATAGGCTGAAGCGGAAGTATGAAGACATGCAGAGGGAGATAAAGGCTTCTAAGGCTGAATTGCAGTCCCTCCAAGTAGAAAGAAAAGTCATAGAAACAACACAAGAATCCCTGGAAAAAGTGCAGAAAGAATATCAAGAGCTAAAGATAGAAAAGGAACGACTGCAGGAGAAGGTAGAAGAGCTAGAAGAGCAGCAAAAGATTATCTTGCAGGCCAATGAGATGCACTCCCAAGAACAGAGAGAGAAACATCAAGAGCAGATTTCTTCTCTGACAACTGCTCTGGAGGAAGCAAGGGAGCAGCAGGTTAACCTCCAACCATTCAAAGAGCACATCTTGGCCCAGAAGACGAAGATGCTCCAGCTACAGACTGCTATAGAAGGAGAAAGGTGCAAGGTGCTGCAGGTAGATAGCATATTGGAGGAAATCCTGGAGACCTCCCCTTACTTTGTAGATTGATCTCAGGATGTCCTTGAAGTCCTGACTGCAAGAATGGTAAGGATGGAAAACAAGGAAGAAAATCCAGCAGAACTGTCATCAAAGGATACACAGGCCCTCAAACGGGATTATGACTTGCTGGAGTTTGCCATAAATACCACGGAGGATTTCAAAAAATCAGTTAAGAAGACAAAAGGAGCATGCACCGAGTTTTTCAGAAGGCTTCTCATTACCTACAACCGGTGCCAGATAGAGGCCAAGCAGAGGCTTGAGGATTTCCCGTATCACAACGCCTTTGTGGAGCTATTGCAGAGGAGATACCAGGAGGAGGAAGCTAAAGTACAGCGGATTAAAGCCCTCGATGATCAGATCTTAAGGAGTGAAGTAGATCATTCAGCTATCAGCGTGCAGCTTCTGGAGGATCAGCTTTGATTAAGTGTAGCCAGGATTGAGGCTATAAAAAACCAAGCTGCTAAGTTTGAGATAAATATTCAGTTTTTAGAGCCTTGTGCGTTTGAGGGCATTGCCTCTGAAGCTTTGGCATGGAAGAAATTTCTAGATGCCCAAGTGGGACCCTCCTCGTAAAGGATTGGTCACTTTTTGTAATATGTAACATTTTTTGAAAAAACATTTAAGAAAAGCCAAGCGTTGGGAAACAAAGAGTTGTGAAGCCCAAAGGTTACTTTGGGCAGCCCAACCATCTCACCCTTTTGTATAAATGTAGAAAGTTTAGAAAGGGGAAAGGACTTTTTCCTAGTTAGACATGAAAAGCTATATTGTAAGAAGAACTATTTCTCTTTGCAATAAAGAAGTATTGTTTGCCTGATTGGAGGAAGATTGGTGGCACTTTCAAATGTTATGCTGTGGATGGCTGAAAGATGAACTATTTTGTTTTCCAATTTTTTGTCCATTAACCATGAGATCGTTCTAACTCTCAGAACCTATGTTCTTGTTTAAATGATTTCTGGTTTATTTTGTGGAATTACCACCATGAGTAATGTATGTTGTTCATAAAACAATTAGCTATCTGATTGTTGAAATATCTTTAATCATTCATGTGTTGTAGGAATAAATATCAACTATCTGTAATTTCTCTTTGTGATACATGCACAATTCACATTACTCACAAATAAGTTAAAGTTTGCTCCCCGGGGATAGATAGATAGATAGATAGGTAGATAGTTAGTCTTATTTCTGCACATGTGATTTAGATGCTTGTGAGCCTAAGACGAGAGGTAAGAACCTGCGCATCACATTGTGATTACTCCTTGCATCCTTATCACCCTGCATGGTTAATTAGGCATATGCATATCATACTTAAGTCGAAAAATACAAAAATATACACGGTGGACCGGGCCGCAACCGGTAAAACCTTTGTTTTTGTTACTTTGACCTACGGTAGACGGATCGCAAACCGGACGGATTCCCCATACCAAACAGTCACAGGCTAGTTGGGAACATTGACTGGGGAGAATCCCTTTCTGTTGTTGCTTGCGAATTTCCTGGCCTCAACACCCTGTTGTGCGACATCATTGACAAAGAACCTTCCAACTATGAAGAAGCATTAGAAAATAAAGAATGGAAAGATTCCATGATCAAGGAGTACCAATTGATCATGAAGAATAATGTTTGGAGACCGAAAGGGAAGTTACAAAAAGGGAAGTTCGTTGTAACTTCCAAGTGGATCAATAAGATAAAACATGCAGCAGATGGAAACATAGAAAAATATAAAGCGATATTTGTGGCACGTGGCTTCTCCCAATAATAAGGGATAGATTATGAAGATACTTTTGCACTTGTATCTAGATACACTTACATCAAAACAATACTTGTTATGGTTGCAGTGATAAAATGGAAAATACACCATATGGATGTCAAGAAAGCATTCTTGAATGGTGTAGTGGAAGAGGCAGTTTATGTGGAGCAGACGCTCGGATTGGAGACACCTGACAGGCAGACTCATGTGTGAATAATGATGAAATCTTTGTACAGATTGAAGTAGGAGGCCAGGACATGGTACAGCAGGATAGATAGCTTCCTAACTAGTTTTGGAATTACCAAGAGTTAAGAATACTCCAACCTTTACTACAAGGTTGAGGAAGGGAACCCAGTGATACTCCTACTATATGTAGATGACCTATTTTTGATAGGTGAGGATGGGTTGATTACAGATACAAAGAGGAATCTTGTTGTTGAGTTCGAGATGAAGGACTTGGGAATAATGCATTATTTTCTAGGTATGGATGTGTGGCAGAGTACAGATGGAGTCTTCCTTAGTCAAGGGAAGTATACAGTAGAGATCCTGAAGAGGTTAGCGATGATGGACTACAAGGCAATAACCACACCCATGGAATCAAACTTGAAGCTACTTTGGGATGCATCATTAGAGTTAGTTGATGCCATGATATATTGTCATATGATTGGATCATTGATGTACCTAACAAACACGAGACTAGACATATGCTTTGTTGTGAACACCTTGAGCCAGTTCCTAGTGGATCCAAGACAAGTTCACCTGGTTGCTGCAAAGCATATAATGAGGTACTTGAAAGGTACAATTCATTATGGGATCATATGATGTGAATTAAAAGGTTAACTTGCAGGTTTATGTTGATTTGGACTGGGATGGAAGTGCTTTAGATAGGAAGAGCACTTCGGGGTGTTGCTTTAGTATGGGATAAAGTGTGATATCTTGGTTCAGCAGGAAGCAGTCCTACGTGGCACTGAGTACAACCAAGGCAGAATATGTTGCAGCTTGTTCAGCTAGTTGTGAGGCAGTATGGCTTAGGAACCTACTGTTTGATCTCCAATTAGAGGCAACTTCTATCTTCTGTGACAACCAAAGTTGTGTGAAGTTTTCCGAGAAACTAGTGTTCCATTACAAGTCGAAGCACATTGAGATCAAGTACCACTATATCATGGATATGGTGTAGAGAGGAGCAATGAAGCTCTAGTATGTTGCAACAGATGAGCAGATAGTTGATGTGTTGACCAATCCATTAGCCATAGCGACGTTTGAATACTTCGGAGAGAATCTTGGTGTACTTCAGATGCATGAGATCCATGAGATCCATTCTCAGATGGTGGTAGGTGTGTCACCCCATGGTGTATATGTAAGGCTTTTGGTCAATATGTGTGCATATGTGTTGTGATTCGAGTGATGATGAGGTGATATGAAGATGACGAGACGATAGTAAGGGACTTAGGTTTTACAGAGGCACATAATCAGTTCTGGGATGCTCCTTTAGGTTTTGCATAGGCATATAATTAGTACTGGGGGAACCTTCAGGTTTTGTAGAGGCATATAATAAGTCCTAGGATGCTCCTTCAGGTTTCACATAGGCATATAATCAATCCAGAGAGATCCTTCATGTTTTAAGAAGGCATATAATCAGTCTTGGGATGCTCCTTCAAGTTTCACAGAGGCATATAATCAGTCCTGGGAGATCCTTCAGGTTTTGAAAAGGCTTATAATAAGTCCTGGTATGCTCCTTCAGGTTTTGCAGATGCATGTAATTAGTCCTAAGAGATACTTTGGGTTTTGCATAGGAATATAATCAGTCCTGGGATGATCCTTCAGGTTTTGCAGAGGCATATAATCAATCCTGGGAGATCCTTTAGGTTTTACAGAGGCATATAATTAGTCCTGTGATGCTCCCTGAGGTTTTTCAAAGGCATATAATCAATCTTAGGAGATCCTTCAGGTTTTTCAAGTCAATAAGTCCTTAGCTATATCTACTTGATGATTTTAAGGCCTACATGGAGTCTAGGGCTACATCCAACATGAAAAAGGGTTGGCACTATAGAAATTTTTTATGACAGATAGTATGGTATGATGATCAAATTATAAGAAGATGATGGTAGAAGCTATGATGAAGACTCTATGACTCTATGATGATGACTATGCGATGAAGACCTGATGAAATGTGTTGATGACTGTGTAGAGAGATAATACCTTCCTAGTTAAGAGGGAGTATTAATGTATGTGTAACTTCGGAAGATATTATGATGTATATTATCATTGTGTGTTGTTGTACCCCCATTGAGGATGTGTTTTACCCCTTTACGGGATGTCTATATTTTGAGGTACAACCTTCGTTTTAAGTCAGGGAAATAGTCCCCAATGTAACATCATGTAATATGTACTTGTATTATCTATAGGAGAAGTGGGCCCCATGTGAGATGACATGTAGGCTCGAATGTTATATTTGGTCGGTGACTTGAAAGGGTATAAATAGGGAGGCACACTCCCTCTTTAATACACATGTTACACCTCTTAAGTGTGTATGAGAGAGAGATAGAGGAGGAGGAGAGATATATAGATCTTGAATACTTCTTATTACTACTTTTTATCATTTTATTATTTTGAAGACGTTTGCGGAGTGTTCTCCTTTATGGTTTCTCCGGTGAAAATATTTGTGTCTCGTGTATCTTTTATATCTTATGCATAGTGTTGTACTTGTTATTCTTTCAGATAAAGATACTAGATAATCTAATTAGATCTTAAGAAAAACTAACAATATGTTCCAGGAATAATTTGATCAGTTGCAGTATACAATGGGAAGTATGCACTCAAGAAGAATCTCGATTAATAACAAGAGAAGAGAAGATGTGAGCGCATTATGATCAAGCTCTCACAGTTCACTCTAGAAGAAATCACAACAAGAGGGAGGGCAACCATCAAAGAAGACAAAGGAGACCCAGAAGAGATCTATCTAGTGTTAGATGTTACACTTGTGATGAGAAGTGACACTACTCCATAAATGTTCCCATAAACAAAGGTGCATCCAACAAGAAAAGACATCATGCTCATACCGTTGAAGAATATGAACCAACAAGGAAAAGAACCACAAAATAAAAAGATGATTCTTCAAGTGATGAATAATATGTCTTAACCTTGCCACTCATAGGGACTGTCACACATGGGAGAAATGATTGGCTTGTAGATAGAGGAGCATCCAAGCACATGGCGAGATACAAAGAATCATTCATCAATCTATCTGAGCATGAGTCGCCTCACATGGTGAGACTTGGGGATGGCTATCAATACCCCATAAAATGTGGAGAAGCTTCCTACAATCTAGAATCCATAAAATATTTGAAGATGAAAGATGTTCTATATGTTCTATATGTTCCATTATTAAAGAATAATCTTCTCTCCATCTCAGCACTAGATTCAAAAGGAATGAGGGTTGCATTTGTTGATGGCCAAGTCCTAATGTGGCCAAAAGGAAATATAATAGATGATGCAATAGTAATTGGAGAGCAAGAGGGAGGCTTGTACAAGTTCAAGGGACAACTTAAAAAAGAATTGGTTCATGACTCCATGAAACCAAGTGAACTGTGGCATAGAAGGATTGCACATGTGCACTATAGAGCACTACCTATTGCAAGAAAGGAAGTTTTAGGACTTCAAGAAATCCAAACAAGACATGAAGGTATTTTCAAGGTATGTGCACTAGGAAAGAATGTAAAGAAGACATTTCCCAGCAATGAAAGGAAAGAAAAAGGAATATTGGAGATAGTCCACTCAGATGTATGAGGTCCCATGTCATCTAGCTCGCTAAGAGGGTATGTATATTATGTTTCTTTTATAGATGAATTTTCCCATAAGACTTGGATTTATTTCTTGAAAAGTAAATATGAGGAATTTAACAAGTTCAAGGATTTCAAATCCTTGGTCGAAAACAAAATTGAGAAGAAGATCAATACCCTATGATCATATAATAGTGTAAAATTCACTTCAGGAGAATTCACTTCGGAATAATTCAAGGATCTTTGCATAGAATCTGAGATTAAAGGGAGTTTAACACTCCCTGCAATCCTCAACGAAATGGTGTTGCAAAACGAAGGAAGATAATGACAATGGAAGAATCCAAAGCAATGTTACGTGACCAGGATCTTCCAATGCACTTATGGGTAGAAGTATCAATGACAGTTGTCTATGTATAGAAACGTACAACTCACAGATTATTTGTTAGAATTTATAATCCTCCCTTGACCAAACTATCTATTATATTAATTTATCCTAACTTAGGAGTTTTATTTAATTATTGGGTCCACTAGTACCACTGGGTCAACTTGGCCTAATAGGGCCACATGTACCAGTTACTAGAGTGTGGCAAAGACCGATAGAGGCTAACTTCCACTGAATGCACTTGCATGAATCATTTTATGTGCCTCCTAGGCCAATCCCTACATTTTAGGAGCCACTGGGAGTTACAGCACCAATCTCCTTTAGTTACTTGGAGTTGGAACTAGCTAAGGTTATTTATTCTTTCGTTACTTCTGGTTTAGTTATCCCTAGTTATGCATGGCTTCATGTGGATAAGGCACCTTTTCTCACCTACCACTTCAGTTATACTGAGCTAACTAATTATAAGTGATTGTGTGACTTAGTTAGACATATGGAGTTAACCACTTAGACTCCGATAGTGATTTAGACATATTTAGTTATCCATACAGTCACATCCAATTGGTAGATTCGAATTCATCCCTAATGATTCAAATTATTTCCTATGAAACATTATTGTAACACTGAATTATGTAATGAAGATAATATTGTAATTCTCTAAGGAATACTTGTATGTTTCCTGTGAGATTTGATTTTTTCAGTTTGTATAATTCATTCCTATTTACTGCATCAATAATTTGGACTCATTGCTTGATGATCTAAATGGAACAGAAACTCTAACATGGTATCATAACCATCTCAAGCAAGCTTAAATTCTGTCTACTCTCCATTGAACACCAAAAGTAGTTGGGTTTCCATAGAATTCCTGCAAAGAGTGCCTTGCTTCCTCTGAATTTATTCAGACTGGCAGTCCAGGCATGACAGACCTTGAGAAAGTGTTCATGTCGAGAGGGAAGGATTGATTCTAGCATATTTTGAATATTTTTTGTTTTGCATTGATATTTTGCAGGTACAACTTCATATGGATTCGAGATTATAAGTTCCTCTTCTTACTCCATCCACAAGATATTCAGAATGGAAGTTGAAGATGATTGCATCTCTAAAGAAACAAGGTCTCTATGAGGTATCTATTGGACTTGGTAAAGAGTCTTATGAATATGAGAATGACTGGCAAAATGACTATGATAGAGATTTTGGAGCAATATGTATGGTAATTTCTCCAAGATTGTGCTACCTGATTGATTCTGCATACTACCCAAAGGATCTCTGGAAAAAACTGGATAGAACCTTTGGAAATCACAATGAGGATTATTATATAAATTTGGAAATCAAATTCAGAACCACAAAAGTTCTTTATTCAAAATTCTCGGATCTCTACTCTCTTTGATGAAGTTGTTCAAGATGAAGAAGAAGTAGAATCTTCCACACATTCAATTTGAATTGAATAAAGTCTCCTTGGAGTGAATCCTTCTCCTGCTACTCCAGAAGTTTATGAGATATCTGATATCTCATATTCTCAAATGGCTGACACAAAAGAAGACATCCGAATCTCTGTTATTGAAGAAAAACTCTCCTTCCAGTGATTCTTCTATTTTAAATTATGTGTATAGTTTACCGATGATTGTTTCAGAAAATAAAGAGGAATTTGATTTATCTATCTCTAATGATGTTGTTAGTGTGAAAATAAGTAATACCATGGATATTTTGGAAATAATTTCAGATTGTAGGAGTGATCCATTCACTCTCATTTATCTTAAGCTTCCATTAAATTCCTACATGATTGCATGCACCAATACTCAGAATTTTGAAGAAGGAGAAAATTGTGCATCTACCATCTCGGTGGAGAACACCCTTGGATGTTATATGAACCTATTTGGATCTGATATGATCTTATTTGGATCTGATCTGATATTAATTGGTTCAATATTTAATTTTCAAGAGCTTTCATTATTGCTTGTAGTTGGTCTCATCAATCTTGGTGTGAAAAATCAAGTACCAAAAGTCTCTTTCAAAATTATTGTTGGGGATTCGATGTCAGTTTTCTCTCATGAGTTTGATGATATTATAATTAGTGAATATTTGGGTATTTTGGAAATAATATCATATTGTAGGAGTGATCCATTCACCCTCATTGATCTAGAGCTTCCAGCAAATTTTTACATGATTGCATGCACAAATACTCAAGGTTTTGAAGAAGGAGAAAATTGTGCATCTACCATCTCGGAGGAGAACACCCTTGGATATGATATGAACCTGTTTGGATATGATCTGATATTACTTGGTTCAATATTTCAGTTTCAAGAGCTTCCAATATTGCTTGTAGCTAGTCTCATCAATTTTGGTGTAAAAAATCAAGTACCGCAATTCCCCTTCGAAGTTGTTGTTGGTGATTTGATGTCAGTATTCTTTTATGAGTTTGCCAATATTTATTTTATGTATCTATGTATATTTTGGAAATAATATTAGGTTTTAGGATTGATCCACTCATCCTCATTAATCTTGAGCTTTCAGAAATTTTCTACATGATTGCATGCACCAATAATTAGTTTTTTGAAGAAAAAGAAAATTGTGCATATGCCATCTCCGTGGAGCACACTCTTGGATATGATATGAACCTATTTGGATCTGATATGATATTATTTGGATATGATATGATATTATTTGGTTCATGTTTTAAGTTTCAAGAGCTTTCAATCATGCTTGTTGCAACTCTCATCAATTTTGGTGTGAAAAATCAAGTACCGCAAGTCTTCTTCAAACTTGATGCTGGGGATTTGGTGTTAGTTTCCTATTATGAGTTTGTTGATATTATATTTTGAGTATAATTGGTTATTTATGAATCTATATCAAATTATGGATCTCAATCATTCTCTCTCCACAGTCTCGGGGCTTCTCTACCTATCTATTTGATCACATGCTCATCTCCTCACAGAACTAGTAAAGATGGAGACATTCTGCATTCGCCTGGACACCTACTCCCAACACTTGGTGCTGATTTTACATCACATGGTTTGATGTTCAAGGTTTAAATATATTATCTGCTTGGGTTTTCCTTACATGGTTCAAATTCTCAAGAACGTTTTATCTCTTATCAGTTGATTTCAGTTGCTCTACATGGGTCCAGTTTTCATCTTGCAGCTGTCTATATTCCTGATTCAATTGAGCACATACTTCTTCTTCCAAAGAGTAAGATTCCTCCATAAATATTCATTTATTTTGGATTCATAGGTTCACATGCATAGAATCAGGATGCTGCTGCAAAGAAGAACCAAAATACTTTTTTATTGTTGCATAGTGCTACAAATTGTAGCAAAATATTTTGCAAGTTTTTAACTTGTATTTTCTTGTTTTCTGCTTATTTTGAGGTAGGGGTTTCCCATGAGGTTTTCCCCTATTTCCTTGGTTTATTAAGCAGCATTTTTTATCTTTTAGATTTTATATAGGTGACTTATGGCCTTGTTTCCAAAGCCCATAGTTGTCCAAGTTACGATTCAGGGGGGGGTGTTAGGATTTGTAATCCTCCCTTGACCAAAGTGTCTATTAGATTATTTTAGCCTAACTTAGAAGTTTTATTTAATTATTGGGTCCACTAGTAACATTGAATCCACTTAGCCTAATGGGGCCACATGTACCAATTACTAGAGTGTGGGTGTTATCACTCCAGGAAACTCCTCTAGGTTGTAGCTCGAGGATGTCTGGTAACTTAAAATGTTTTTAGGGTTTTCTGATATGGATCAAGTCAGGTGACCTATATAACCTTCCACTCTCAATACATGCATGAAACTCACACAATTACAAGGCTTTTAGTTACAACTGTTTAGAAGTTGATAATAAGGTGCAGGGATGGAGAACTCATCAGGTTGGCAGATTTACATACAAAACAGATGCATATAAATGGATAAATCATCATAAGTATGGTACTTATAAATCAAATCACATTAACACACCAATAGGATGATAGATATTAGTTATTAATCAACTTGAAAGTAACCTAAATACACATTCAGGCATAAGTACAGTAAAGACAGAGATGAAGGCTGAACAAATCATAACAAAAGAGCTTATATTCAAGAAAGAGCAAAATGAGAAGCTAACAATAGTATAGGTTTATAAATCCCCTAAGTCGAACTTTTTTTATAAAATCAGTCTTAGGATTTATAGCCTTTTACAAAATATACAGATCCTAAAACCTGGATCTGTTTTTACAAAAATAAACAAAAGTAACAGTTTTTTGCAAATTAGGGTTTGAAACCATACCTAACTACTTGTCTAACTATAATGAAGATTTAGTTCACTGAATGAATATTTAAATAACTGAAGTAATTGATGGTGATTACTGCTGCTAGTCCTCTTCCAGTTAAACCATTGATTTCTCTTTGACAGCTAGGGTTGGTGTCCTTTGGTGTTGTTATGTCATAGTGGATCTCACACAGACTCTTTTCTGATGCATCCCTCGGTGCCTTTTATCTTTATATTACGTCCATGAACCACCTATAGTTTCCCAAAACTGGTTATGTATGCCATAAATTGCCTTTAAGCCTCTGTCTGCTTTCATTGGTTAAGAGGCCAGTCTATAGAAACCGTTAGCTGTCGAAAGTGGCACTTTCAGTGGCTAATGAACTGCCCTAGCATCCGCCTAAGCCACCGAAATTCCTGTTTTGCAAAAATTATTAGGTTTTCTTCAAAATTTTCCTTTCAGGCCTATTTGCTCAGCCTTTGTCTTCTGCAGGCTTCGTGCTAGGAGTGTTAACGGTGCCTTGGCTAGCTTCAGAAGGCTAGAAACTGATTGTTTCTTCAGCTAGGGTTGATAAGGCGAGGTGGATGCTAGGGTTTGATTTGGATTCCTTCAGTTGTAGCCTTTGGATCCTAACCATCCTATATAATCTGGTATTGTCCTTCAAGTATCTTGTGTTCAGACTTTTCAAGAAAATGTATCTTTCTCTCTGCTCCAAGTAGGACTTGTGCAGTAGCTTGTTTCTCCTGGTAAATGTCTCATTATTTATCTTTAGTTCTCTTTCCAAGACCTTCATTTCATGAACCTGCCTCAATAGCTGATTGATCTTTTAACTTCTAGGCTTGCTGGAGGAAGCCATTTTTGTTGGTTCCTCTTGCTCCTGTGGTGTGGGGGATGGCAATGCTTCAGATACTGGTACAATCTACAGAGCTAGGGCTGCATCCTCTTCTTGTTCTTCCTCAGAATATGAATAGGGTATATTTAAGATATTCTCACGATGTGCTTCTGCCTCCTGACCCTTCTCACTCAAGTCCAAGTTCCTTTTTGCCTTCTTGGTCTTGGAAGAGGAGGTAGGTTGTTATGTTGCTGCTGCTAGGGAAATGGCCCTCCTCCTTCTTCTCCCACTCCTTGGTGTGCTGGATTTCTTGGCAGGAGACTTCCCTTTCTCCACTGGCTGAAGGCCTGTCTCAAAGCCATTCCAGAATAGAAAATAAGGCCAAGCCATATTTCTTCTCTTCAACAACTCCTAGACTAATATCTGTATAAGACCATGGTGGGACAGCCTTCCAGCAATCTTGGATGGCTGGGATTTTGCTTGATGTGCCATCTTCCTTAGACTTCTGTGTAAATAAAAGGGCAGACTGAGAGGGCTTTTACCTGTGAAGTGATTCATGAGCTTGAAATGGTAGGTCATTGCTTTATTTTATCTCCCTTCACAGGTTAAGTAGACCACAATGGACTTCAGCAGCTGTTTCCAATTCTCTTCCAGCCATGATGATGGCACACTCTTCTTCCATACCATTCCTCTATGCTCAAGCTTAAGGTAAGACCTGAATTCCACATCTTTTGGTATGGTGGTCTTGAACCATTTTTCTCCTATGGAAGGGAGTTCTTTTACCTTCGTGACTAGTGTTTCATCTATGAGAAACTCCTCTTTTCCTATGGCTTCTTTTGAACCATCAAATGAGAGGGAAAAAGATTCAGCCACCTATTGATGGAAGCCTTGTATTTTTTCACAGACTTGTAGCAGCCCACCACTTGGAAAAGTCTACAAACCTCTGGATGTGCTTCTAAATAACTAATATCACCTAGCTCCTACCTAAGAGCTGGTCCACTCTTCTTCATCTTGATGAGTGTATCTCCTGGGTACCTGCAAAACCGTTTCAATCCTGTATGTAGTATGTTTTAGCACGCTGCTATTTCAGAGCTAGTATGTTCAGGTGGAGAAAATGCTAATTTTGAAGATGAAATCAGATGGAGTCTCTAGGCACTGATTATGATGGTTTTCTGTCATTATGTAGGCTGAGATCACAAAAATGATGGCAGCAGCTTGATCCCCTAGATCTCCTTTTCCCACATAATCATAACCTACTTCAGCCAAAGCATTCGGTGGCTTTTTTATGATCTTTTGGACAGGTGGAGGGAAACTGAGGGTTTCCAGTCATATCAGTCTTTTTCCAATTGCATAATGACCCTTTTTACTCATTTCCCCATGCATTCATATAGCTCCAGATATTTTTGGTGGCTAATCACACTCACAAAATGATCATTCATCTTGCTGACAGGGTCAGATGTGATAGTTTCCTAACCGTTTCTTTATTTTTCCCTTTCGGTGGTTAAGATCCTCCGGGAGTTTGTTAGCCAGCTACTGAAAAGATAGCTTTTGGTGGCTAATGAAGTGTTTTCTTTCTTTCTTAAGCCGCCAAAACTTTTACCCCATTGTCGTGGTGAACTCCTGCTTTCGGCAGATAAAAACCTCGTCGAAAAACCTTTTTAATAGCCAAAAACCTATTCTTTCAGCGGTTAATGAAATGCCCTAGCTTTCGCCTAAATCTCCGAAAGTGCTTTTCACCCGATGCTTATCTTCCTGCCTTCGGTGGTTAGCATATTTGTTGATCCTTTCTCTAATCTACTGAAAGCGACCCTTTTCAGTGGCTAATGAGTTGTTCCGAGCCTCGCCTAAGCCACCGAATGTACTTTTCCCAATACTACTCTCCGCTTTCTTTCAATGGTTAAAACCCTTCTTGTTCCTCTCTCTAATCTATGGAAAGTGACCCTTTTCAATGGCTAATGAGTTTTCTGTAGTCTCTCCTAAGCCACCAAAAGTGTTACTTTGACTCTGCTTGTTCGAACGCTTTTGGTGGTTCACCTTTGCCCCGCGTTCAACTGTTTAGCTGCAAAAACATAGATTTTCGGTGGCTAATGAGCTATAAAAGTCCTCGCCTAAGCCACCGATAGCTATAAATTGTAAAATTTTCATCCAAATCAAAAACAGAGGCTTTCAAATTGTCAGTGATACTCATATCTTTCATTACACAAGTTCGATTCTTCCTACTATCAAAATAAATTTATTTTGGGAGATAACAGTGGGGAACACAGATAGAGGCTAAATTCCACTGACTGCACTTGCATGCATTAGTTTAGATGCCTCTGAGGCCAATCCATACATTTTAAGAGCCACTGGGAGTCCCAGCACCAACCTCCTTCAGTTACTTGGAGTTGGAACTAGTTAAGTTTAGTTATTCTTCAGTTAGTTCACTTTCAGTTCAGTTAGCGCCATTTATGCATGGCTACATGTGGATAAGGTGTCTTTTCTCACCTACCACTTTAGTTAGACTGAGTTAACTAATTATAACTGATTTTGTGACTTAGTTAGACATCTAGAGTTAACCACTTGGACTCCGATAGTTATTTAAAAATATTTAGTTAGTCATGAATTCAGATACAGTCACATCTAGTTGGTAGATTTGAATTCAACCCTAATGATATATTCCTCTTATGGATTTCAAAAAGAAGGTTGTTCGAGAGCAAACAATTCCCAGAGACACTAGAAATAGGTTCGATTCCCACGAATATGTGTACACCTCTAAAAACCTTCCAATTAAAATGATTACTCAAAATTATAAATATCTTAAGGAAACTTCTCCATATAATTAATGCCCTTTGATGATTCAGAACAGGTTCACATATCCATTGAATTAACAAGAAATATATGATATATTTTACAGAGATAACCTTGTTCCATAAACTAGAATGAAATAAGGCTCTCCACATACTTTTTTCACAAAGAGATTTATTGAACCAAACCAAATATTTTTCCCCCTGTCCTCCCAAATTATTAGGTAAGGCAATGCTTTCCCAAGCAGCTAAATGAAACTATCAGCCCATAGGAACTTATAAATTTTCTTCTAATGTCATAAATGACTAATTCTAGCAAAAGGATTAAAGAAAACCAATATACTGGAATACTCCAAAGAACCGCATTATCCAGCACCAAGTGTCCTCCAGAATAAATCCATCTAAAAGACCAACTTTGTATACTCTTCTCCACCTTTTTTTATTAACCAATTCCAATATGAGATTGAATAGGCATTTGGATTAAGGAAATAACCCAGATACATGAGACCCTCATTGATTGAGGACATGGTAAAGGGAAAGACTGCAACAATTTGTTCACATACATCTTCACTTTCACAGTTAAAAGAAAAATCTGATTTATGATAACTAATAAACATTCCTGAGGCTACACAAAACAGAGAAAAAAAATCTTTATAAAGCCTCCATTCATCCTTTGACCCATTTCCAAAGATAAGGATGTCATCAATGAATAGTAAGTGAGTAATATAAAGAGAGGGAGAATATATTAAACATTTTATCCTCTTCTTCTTTTTACCTTCTTCAATAATCCTACTTAACCATTCAATCACCAAGAGAAACAAAATCAGGGACAACGAACATCCCTACCTAAGTCCCCTACTACTACAATAGGAGGAAGAAGGAGATCCATTAACTAAAATAGAAAAACGTATTGATGATATGCAATACATAGTCCAACACATGCCTTCACAAGGAAGACTTATATGCAAAAGAATAAGATGAAGTAAAGATTAGTTCACTCAATCATAAGCTTTAACTAGGTCAACATTTAAAGTAAATGCTTGCATATTTATTTGCTTAACAGAGCATATACATTCTTGGGCAATGCCTACAGCATCTAAAATCTTTCTATTGGAAAAAAACCAAATTGTTCTTCCAAAATGCACCTTCCCAACACCGGTCTAATCCTATTAGCAATGATTTTTGTGATAATTTTGTAAATCATATTGCAGAGTGAAATAGCCCTATAATCATTGAGATATTTTGTCTTGCCCCACTTTGGTATAAGGACAAGATAAGTATAATTCAACCCAACTGGCACCTGACCCAATCTTCGAGACTCATTTACAACTAAGGTCGGATCTTTACCCAAAAGATCAAATAATTGTATGAAGAACTCAACCGGCCATCAATCTGGTATGGGGATTTTTTCTTTTACAAACTAGGACAAAACTTCTTTAAATTCCTCAATACTCACTTCCACGCCTATCCTTTGACCTTCTTCCCTGAAAAGTATCAGGTAGTTCTTAATAATATTAAGTTAATGCTCTAGATTTACCCTCTCATCTTGGATATAAATTTCCTTAAAGTATCTAACAACCTCTAATTTGTTATTCTTCTGGTCATTTATTATATCCCTATTTTCATTTTTGAGTACCCAAATTGATTTAGTAATCCTCCTTGTATTTTCATACATGCGGAAGAACTTCGTATTGCAATCCCCCACTTCCAACCAAACAACCCTTCTCTTTAAATACCAAGTTTTCTCTATTAGTCTAAGAATATTTTTCCTCTGAGATTGTAATTGAGCAAGTATCTCCTTCCAAGAAATAGAGAAATAGTCCTCCTCCACCTGACCCTGAATATTCTCAATTTCCCATTCTACCATTTTCAACTCCTTTGAGGAATCCTTCTTTTCTTTTTCCAGCTCTTTAACTCCTTTCTATGTAAATATAATTTTTCAATGAACCCCGCCATAGGAGGAAACTAGACCAAAACTGAAAATTCCTTCCATTTATCTTCTACCAACTTTCCAAATGAGGTCTCTCCCAACCAAACACGATTGAATTTAAAAGGAAACCAGTTCAAATATTTTTTATAATCCAACTCGAGCACAATCACCTTATGATCAAAGATTCCAGTAGACACTAACCAAGACCTATACCTTCACAAGGAATCACATAAATGATCAGCCATAAAACATCTGTCAAGGCATTTATCTATAATTGCAGATCTCGTCCTGCCATTATATCAAGTGGGAAACAAAATGTTTGGAATAATGTTTGATAAACCAACACCATCGAAAAGAGAGTTGAAATATCCATCTAAAGGATCTATAGCATCTCCAGTGCCCCATAAATTAGAAGCCGACAAAATAAGGTTAAAGATCTTCCCCCAGAATGAGACCTTGATAATGTAATAGACCAACTCTTTTGCCCGTTTTCCAAAAAAATAGTTTATGATTATAAGGGCCATATACGTTCAAAATTTTGACTAGAGAATCAAAACCCAAAATTTTATCTTCCACCATTAGAACTTCCAATATAGAGAAGGATTTGAAATCAGATACAATCGAATCTCAAGCTAATAACAAACCTCCTGACAACCCCGAAGCATCCAAAGCATAACATTTCCAACTAGGCTTAATTTTCAAAAAAAAATCACAATCATATAAAGAAGAAACCATAGTCTCATGTAATAGAACTACAAAAGGTTTCATTGATTCTAATAACCTCTTTAACACAGTTCATTTAGGTGAATTTATCACCCCTCTAATAATAAGGGATACTAGTTTCATTGAGCAAACCCCTCATGGGACGCATCCTCTCTAAGATCCCTAGTTACAGTAGGTGATAAGTTGACTGAATATTTATCAAGTCCCATTTGGAAAAGAGAAGGAACCCCAAGGTTATAAAACCGGTGTTCCATATTAGCCTCCAAATTGTTTTTTTCCTTTTTTGTGATGAGATTGTTTTCTAATGGTAACATTCATAGTCCTAATAGACAAAATTAGTAGATTCCCTAAAGTACCATATGAAATAGATAAATAGTTTGGAATAGGTTTAAAAGACACTAAATCCAAAAGTGAGGGAAAATCTAAAGGAGTAAATGGTTCTCGTTCATCTGATAGAGGCGAAGATGAAAGATTGATATTTAAAGGAGTCTCTTGTGAGGGAGAAGAAATAGGGGTATTACTAGAGATATAACCTTCATCCTTGCTAGGATTTATTTGCTCTATAGAAGGAGGACGTTCATGGGTTACCTCCAAGGGACTTGGATCCACCGCACTGACCCGAGCCCTCGAAATTGACTGAACAATAAAAGAGACATCAGTTCCCTTCTATGAAATACCCAAGGAAGATGCAGTAGTCTCACCCTCTCTTAAAACCCCAACTTCATATTCCAATAATAAAGTTGAAGAAATATCAAAAATCCTATCTAAAACCCTCTCCCCTTCACTAAACCCTTCCTTGATTTCAACACTAGCATCATGAAATAATTTTGACATTTCCTCAAAGGAAAGAAATTTTAAAAGAACTGGAAGGGAGTTATAAAACTTACCCAAAAACTCAGTCGTGGAAGAAACGTCCATTGGAATAAGAAATTTTATGCCTGAACCCAAAGGATGTTATTCCTCCTTATGAGCCAAAACCAGTTCCTCATTTTGCATATACCCAAAAAGAGAATTGGGACAATTTTCTTTAATATGACCTATCTTCCTGCAGTTTTGGCATCGAAAGGGTAATTTCCACTAATCCAACCTCTGAACAAAATAACCCCCTTCCCAAACCACCTCCAAATCTTCTGGTAAACCCTCTGACACATCCATTTCCACTAGAATTCAAGGGATTCGTCTATCTGAATCCAAAAGATTATCTTCTTCAATGAGTATGAACCTTTATATAGAATTTTCAACCACCATAAATCCTGCTAAGAACCAACAATGAACAGGGAAACAGGGTAACGAAACCCATAAATGGTGTTTCAATAATATTTCCTTTCATAGATAAAACCTGACTGCCAATGAGTAATACCTAAAGAACCCTTCTCAATGACCCAAAACATTTCCCCAATATTCATATGGTCCTCCTCGAAGAAGAAATGAAAACAAATCCATCCATTCATCGGAATCAAGACCCTAGGAATAGTCTTGATGAGCGGCTTCTATTTTAACCTAATCCAGTCCAAAATATCAAGCCTTGAGAGCTTGATGAACTCAAATTTCCCACCATGGATTTTAAAGACAGCTACAAAACCATATACAAAGTAACATCTTTTCTCGTTACGCATAAAGACCTCCCCTTATTTACTCTTTCACATTTTAATCTTCTGCGAGCCCTAAAATTTTCTCCCACGATAGAAGGTTTGAGAGACCTCTCGGGGGGAACCGTCCTCTTGTGCCAACCTAACCGGAGATTCCACAGGAACAAACATTTCTCCACACATATCCCCTCTCAAAATGAGATGATCTGAAATATTTGAAGGGTATTTTCATCTCCTTAAGGTTTACCTAGCCGAAACGAAACCACCTAAGAAAGGGAGTTAGTCCTAACCCTAAAACTTGTCGAAGGTAAAGAAAGTGGCATGCCCTCCCTACCAGAATGTGAGCCACCAACAGTACTAGGTCTACTTGAGACAAGAGACGATGTGACAGGTCTTCTCAAATCCCCCTGACCACCATGCCACATGTTCCCACCCACACTCCTCCTATGGACCATAGCTACATAACAAATAACCTCAAGCAAAAACAAAACAAAAAACCCTTAAAAGCTACATATAGAAAAACCTGGAAAAAAACAGAGAAAGAAATAGAATATGGGGTTTCTGCAACTTGGAAGATTCCCATATTTTTTAATCGGTTGGTACCAGGCCATCCCCTAGGGCCATATTGACTCCAATGAAGCTACAGAATCCACCAACATCTACTTTCGAATGGTTTTCCTAAAAAATCCATCTCGAAATTCCACTGCTACATTGAATGTGTTTATAAACATAAGTGTTTTCTCGTTTATATTCAATAAGTAATATTTCACTCTAAAATATATATTTATAAACATAAGTGTTTTCTGCGTTAATTAATTGTTCATTAAATCTAATTATATGTATAAATTGATTATGTTAATTACCATGTTAAATGCAAGAATGTGGTTACGTACACCAATTAGTGAATTTTCTTTTCTTATTCTCTTAAAGTGGTTTCTAATTAATTTCGCCAACTTTATTTATTATTATGCTGTCTTGGCATTAAGGACTGCACCTTTGCATTGAACTCAAATGTTATTGACCTTGTATTACTTTGTTTTTTATCATGTTTTCTCAAATTTACGATTTTTTTAAGTATAATATTTTAAAATTTTAAAAACTTTTTTTTTACTCTCAAATTTACAATTTTTTCAAGTATAATATTTTAAAATTTTAAAAACTTATTTTTGACTAGTTGAAAGTATCGAAGTGACCATTTTCTTTGGTTTGGAAATTATCATGAGAGTAAAAATATTAAACAAGAAATATAAATAGAAAAATCTCAAAAAAAACATCTCGTGTCATTTTGGAATAAATTGTCACATTGTGTCATCTCCTCACTTGTCATGTTGATTATCCAAGCAATACATTTTTGTCATGTCTCGCAACACTACAAGCGATAACATTTACCCGACATTTTTTCGTGTAGATTTCCATGTGTATTAATGGTGTATTTCTCTATCTATGTTAGTTTACCACCATTTATCATTTATCCCAGATTTAAATGAATATCAATTACAACTCCATTCCAATGTGATCTCATTCAATTTTTTTCATTTTGTTTTAATGAAAACAAATCAACCTTCTTGTGTGTTTGAGTCGAATAATTCTTCTTGCATTTGTGATTTTCTATGTTTCACTAATGCTTTTATGGATTTGCCACTATGGAGTAGGAATAAGACTTGCCCCAACAAGACTATCTATCAGGTATTTACATGTTTTTGTTTGAAATTGTCATTAGTTTAATACTTGTAAGTTAATTACCATTGCTTTTTGGAGGGGAGAATATCATTGTTGGATATTATTTACTACTATAAAACATTTTTTACTTGTCAGTAGGTTTTTCTTTCATAGGTATTTTTTCCAAGTATCAAAGGGCATTCTTTTAGTTGTTCATGTGGTAACCTCTCACTTTGTGTCCCCAACTAAATCTTTATATTCAAAAGCAGTGATTGGTTTGATTTTTCAAGTCTTAAATAAATTTCAAATGTTCAAATCCTTGGTTGTGAATAAATACTCTAGGAACTAGAATATTTTCGAGAAAATGTCAATCATTGGTTTGAGTGTTTGTAATTATTTTGTCATGTCCCAAATTTTTCATTGGGTCACAATGGCCTAATCACATTTACCATATTCATGAGATTTTTTTAAATTGATGCTAAGGGTCAAATAATTGCCAAGGAGGAAAATTACTAGTTTCCTAGGTTGGGGTGGAAGCTTTGGGATTTTGAATATGGGGGACAATGAATGATGTTTAAACATTAGTATGGAATAAATATTTAATAAATGAGCTAAATAAATAAATATAGGAGAAAATTGAAGTGGCAATGTAGCATGGAGACACATCGATACTATGGGGCCCACACAAGTTAGAATTTATGTGCCACATGGCATCCTCCTCTTGCAATTTTGAATCCATGGGAAGTATAAAGGTTATTGGATGAGTTAGAAGGCTAATAAANACTTACATGGGAGAGGAAGAGTCATTTTGGAGCTAGTGAGACACTTGGACTAGATTCCCTAGCTCTATGACAACAATGATGAAGATGCTATGACACCTACGACACAAATTAGATCTGAAGGCTGATGTCTGACATATATGACATGTCAGGTCGAAACAGAGCATCCAAGAGACCTCTCATGTGATTTGGGAAAGCTCAATGGGTTCCCACTCAAATTGGGGGAAGATGGAAGGCTAGGAAAGGGAGGACACGTGGAAAATCTTGAGCCCACACCCAAATTCGAATTGGATTGAGTTTGTGGATGGATTGTGTTAGCGCCAGGATTGAACCCAGAGGTTGACGGAAAGGGTTCTCTCTCGGGAAACAGCAGAACCACTTTAGACTGTGCCTCTGGACTGGCACAGTCAGAGAGGGATCTTTCGCTTACTCACTAGATTTACTCACGTAAGATATTCAACCAAGAACGGTTAGGAGGCCAGACTCCTGAATAGGGTGGGTGCGTTGATTTAAGATGTAGGTGGGACTATCAAAGAAGGGTACCATTGGGCAATTGAATGATGGTCTGAGTAGGGAACATATTGTAGGAGGTAAAGAATGGCGTAAATTTACAAACAGAGGCAAGATATCCATCTTACAATCAGGAGATATTTAGCAGGTGATTAGTAGATGAGAGAAAACAGTCCATCACGCAGAGCATCTATAGGATGAATTCTGCGTGACTTTAGAAGAAATCTTTAATGAATATCTGAAACAACAGACGGAGCATAGCATGTATGAATTCCAAACTGTTATACACTTATTTCAAACATGAAATAAATTAACAAACTGGAATGAAAACAGGTTGAACATTTCACGTAAGAAAATTACATATTGAACGAAAAAACGACACAAGAATCTCTGCCATGAAATATAATCTTTCCTCTGCAAATTTATTCATAACACGAAAACCAGAGACTAATTACAATGGAGAGCCTCAGCCCTTTGAAATTTTCCCAACCAACCCTTATCTCCCTTTACCGAGAGTATATTTATACTATCTTAGCACTGAGATTATTCTCCGAAACAAAACCTAAATACTATTTCTAGTCACAATCAGACACTAACAGTTCTAGAATTTGATACTATTGCCATGATTTACAAATATGAACAAACATTATGGGGCTGCCGCACATGGTAATTCGGACTAACAGCGGAGAGTTTTCTTCGTTCAGGTAATTTGGTATGAAAACGATCTTTATATCACTTGCTAGTGATATGTTGCTGACTCGGACTGCTCTTTGACGTGTCTTTCTTCTTCCTTTGACTGGCCTGCCTTCTTCAAACCGTGGTGCTCAAAGGCTGAAAAGAAACCCCACGCTCCGGTGCTTAGCCATTTTCTAGCCCTCTCTCGTCTGGTAACACGGTTATAGGAGGGGACTAGAAAAAGGGTGGCCATGCATTTGATGATGATAAGACTTCGGAGTGGCTTATCATTCTTGCACAGCTCTCTTCCTCCAATGAGGAAGGTTCTCTCACAGGACACGTAGTTGGGTGTGGGTTTGACCTCCTCCTCATCCCCAGTAAAGTTGTTAAGTGGAGATTATAGGGGAGGTGATGAAGGCTTCGGACCTCTACTGTCCCAGACTGAGCATTTGCTCCAACAGCTCAGCCACCATTGTGTGTTAGGACTTTGGAGGTCATGACTGCAACTGGAGGTGTCGAAGGGACATCCCTGGGATGTAAAAACCCATGCATAGTGCATCCAAAGGTAGGGCTATGTGGAAACAAGTGAATCTCCCTAAGTGCTTAACATATATGCCCCGGTGGTTGGCGATTTCCTGGTGTAGATAACCAGGACGATGAAGAAATGTAATTTTATGTTCGCCAACCATCAGTACCCCCTGTCGAACTAGCTCCTCAAACCACACAGCCATGGCTATCTGTGAAAGAACTCAACACTTCTTTTAATTCAGCCTTTTTGGTCTATCTCTCACCGTCTACCCATTTCCATACTTCAACAGCTTCGAAAGGTGGCACTATATAGGGAAAGCCGAATCGACCTGGAGATGGCTATACACTTGAATACCAGTCATCGTGAAAATAGCATGTGTGACACTGGGGCAAGGATCTTCTCCTCTGATGTTCACTTATCTTATTTGACATGAATAAGACTTTAAGCACTTTCCTGTGTGGCTGCCCAGCTGGTTTAAAGAATTTGGATCTGACCTTTATTTCCCTTTCGCTTACAGTGATGGTGGCACTTAAGCGGATTTAGGTTGCGGCATCTCTTTGCTTCGTGTAGAGGCCAGATCCATCACTTCAAAAACCTGAACTTCCTGCTTCCATACTATTTTTTCTACGTGAGCCATGTGCCAGACCTATGGAGCCAGTAAAGTTGGTGACATTGGACATGATCTTTGTTGGAGCTGGGTCCCGCAGCTACAGGAAAAGCTGCTATATCGAGATAAGGGAGTCAAAGGAGAACAGTACCTGAGCGGCCGAGAAGAGAAAGCTCAACCACTGCATTCAAGGCAGCTGCGGAAGACAGGCGGGCTCAGCTACCCTCATAAAGGAAAAAGAGAAACGAGGCCGAGGTATTTAAGACAAAGGACAGAAAAGGAAGCGACGCCCAGTACCCACGATCAGCGCCGGGAAGCGTGGAAGACTGCAGAGAGCTGTGGTGTCACAGAAAGCGGCAGCTCAGAGTACAAATACGCCGACTTTCATAAGTTAGGGTTTTTGGGTTACTGTTGGGACAGGCCCATAGTGTTGTAATGGCGAGACCTTCGGGCCACCTATATAAGCATGTATTTTGTAGTGAGAAAGGTTAGATAGTAGGCCAGTTGATTAGCTATTCAGAGAGTTAGAGTCAATTAGTCTGTTAGCTCACAGTCATTTTGTATTGTAAGAGTCGAGCTCTGGTCTTGTTATTCTATTTGTAAAATATTACTGTAACCAGTAGCTGGCTCCTAGAGCTTGTATGTAACAATCCATAGGGATTGAGTGAGAGAGAGAGGAAGAGTGTATTGTAAGAGAAGGAAATATAAGAAAAGAGATCTAAGAGAGAAGGGCTCCCGGGTGTGTGAGCGGAGTTACCCAGAAGATCTCAGCTGCATATGAGGTTGCAGCGGAACTGTGTTTACTCTTCCAAGTTATAATATATAAACCAGTTCCCGTGGATGTAGCTTCTACCCTGGAAGTGAACCACGTAAAATCAATGTGTTGTGTGATTGTTCATGTGATTGTGTTTACTTATTGTTATATGTCATTCATTACATGAACGTTGCTTATAGTTAATGTATGTATGTTGTCTTCCAGTCGCAAGTAGCATAGAGGGTTACATACAAGTTGAAAGAACCAAGTATTCTGTGTAAGAGTCAACAGTAATTGATTCATGATAGTAACAGTTAAAATGTTAAGTGGTTTAGGCGTACAAGCTCAGCAGGATTGCGCATAGTCGATGCTAAGCCTAGTAGATCATAGACATTGAAGTAAGGTTATTTAAGCACCTTGTTAAGGTACCTGAGCTGTTGTACCTGGGTGGAGAGGGCCTCTGGACCGCAAGAGTCATACTAAGATGTACTATAGGAGATATCGCAGCAAGCAAGGCGATATTGCACCATCCAAGGAACTGCGGTGTGAGACATCGCAAGGTCTAAGCGGAAAGAAAGGGAGAGTTTGCGCATCGGCTTGAGATCTGCGATGGGATAAGAACCAGTTTCATAGCAGAGCCAACGATTCAGGGAGAAATAGCAGCGCAGAGAGATTCCGCTAGCTAAGAAGAGAAAAGAACCACCAATATGCCACAGAACCTGGATGAGGACACCTGAGTCTCCATCCAACCCATCATAGATCACTTCGGGTGAGACTTCAGACCATTTTGCGGTCTGTCGCCGAAAGGGCCAGTGAGCTAGGGGTTTTGTTGGTATTTATACAGTAAACCCGAGTCTGCCCATAGCAAACCAACAAATGGTTCCATTGTCGGCTTTGAGCACATTGCAGAGCTAATGTTCTGTTGGCATCCTATGACAGAAGAACTCAACTAGTGGGTTGGGTCTATAGAAAAAGACTTTGCTACGACAGAAAACAAGAGTCCTAGACTAAGTACAGAGGATTGGTTACAAAAACATATCTTCACTGATATACATATGATATTTTTTGCGACCTATGGAAATGAGCTGTATGACTGGGTATCAAAGTTGACTATCAGAATATATTCAGAAAGAAAAGAAACATCGTGTGGACACCGAAGCTGATTCACACCGTGAAGAGCGTCGATAATCCCATTTCACGAGCAGTAGACTTCTGGCTTGTGAGTGTGCTAGAAGGCTTCATTACAGAGTTTGCAGTCGATCAGAGAAAAAGCTTCAGCGAAGCCGAGTGGTACTTCTTCAAAGGATATCGTGGTAAGTACATGAACTCTCTAAGTTTGTCCATTAAGATGCTATTACATGAAAAAGGAGTAATGGATATAGTCTCAGATGAATAAGTAAATCAGTGTAATGTCACAAGAGTTTGAGAGTGATTTTGATGCAATCGGATGTACACGTAGTGGTAAGAAATATAAAGTAGATTTCACATCTCCTCTCTTTGAAAATAGTTCAAACACTACTAGAGAACAGAGTTCAAGTAATATAGAGAGAACAGTAGGGGGTATCCCTTACCACCCTTAAACCCCACAGAAAACAACCGGGAATCAAAATAATCCCGCAGAAACTACATCTAGTAGTTCACCCACAGCACATACTACCGCTACATCACCTACATCTATACCGCCAAGTGGTAGTAACACAGCAAATCAGCATCCACCACGTAGAAACAGAATGGGGGATGACATGAAGTTACCTACATTTAAGGGTACAAGGGCAGAAGACCCAGAACAGCACTGGTTCGTATGTGAAGCCGTGTGGACCATTAAAGGGATCCACGATGATAATATTAAACTTTTCTAGCTGGTCACTACACTCAGAGATAGAGCTTTAACATGGTATATGAAGTATACCACAGCACCAGCCAGAACGCTTGTACAGGTCAGAACTGCCATGATTAAAGAGTTTAAGAAACCTAAGTCTGAGTCACAGTGTATTACAGAGCTCAAAGACATCAAACAGTTACCTACAGAGTCCGTATGGGACTTTGATCAAAGATTTAAAGCTCTCATAGACCAAGTTAGCTTTGAGTTTGTGCCGGAGCAGCATAAGGAATGGTTCATCGCAGCACTGCTCCCGCATATCAGACTGCCACTAATGCAGCAGAAACTCCAGACGCAGGATGACGCATTGGAGATGGCAATGAAACTAGAAGCTTCACCTATAATCGAGACCAGTACAGGTATGACAAACCTGCAAAACCAGTTAGCTAATCTCACCCTACAGATGCATGAGATTAGAAAAGGAAAAGAGATTGCACAAGAAATATGGTGTATACAGTGTAAAGCACAAGGCCATACTAAGGATAACTGTCCAGTATTCGTTGAATATTTAGCAAGTGGGGCTCCTAACCCCTTAATACAGACCCAAGGGCCATGGTGTGAACTTTGCAAAACCAGAGGACATCCACCTCAGCAATGCCCTATACTGCAAAAGTATGTACAGACCCCTAAGAACTTATACTGTAATTTCTGTAAGTCCGTAGGACATGATGAACATAATTGTAGAGCTTATGATCTCATGGTCGAGAGAAAACATGACTTGTACAGAGTCCAATCAGAAACAGCAGGTCCAGCAGCAGGACCGCAGCATGAACTGGCTCAGTTTGGCCGTGGAGGAGGATTCAGAGGACGAGGCCGTGGAGGAGGCTTTGGCCGTGGTGAAGGCTTTGGATGTGGCCATGGACCTATTACCTGTTACAACTGTGGAGTTGTAGGACATTATGCTAGGGACTGTCAGAGCCCTACTACGACATGTAACTATTGCAAATCTTACAATCATCCTATAGAAGAATGTCTCATCTTGAGAACGAAGATCAGAGATCCTAAGCCAGCAGTAAACCAGAACATTCAGCTTATTGCTGCTGAGCAGAAAGAGCTAGAACCACGAGTCAACATTGTGACTCGCAGCGGTGCTTCCACTAGTAAAACATCGCAGGATGACGACAAGAACATAGGTCCGGAGTGGGTGCGCAAAGATACTAATAAGTGAACACCACTTGACCTACAGAAGAATAAAGAAACATTTCAGGAAGCTAAAACTGTCTTTAATGACACTACACCGGCAGGATCGTAGGTACAGCTTTCTAGGAGCTTACCGCAGCAAACACCTTGTGACGTTAATCCTGCGCAGATATCGTAGGCTACCACATCAGGAAGGTGCGACGAGGATGAGTCGATAGGAAGTGTACAATCCTTCCTGCAGAGTTGCTTAAAACTCATGAGAAATGAGAAAGCTATCGGAGAACTTCAGCATATCATAGATCAGTATCCGCCATCTTCTTCTGTGAGCAGTGCGCAGTATGTTGTTCATAATATTATGGGACATACAAGAACAGGAAGGGAGATGAGACTCACAGCGCAAGTTGGAGAATTTGAAATGGACGAGGTAATCCTAGATTTAGGATCAGAGGTAAATGTTCTGACTAAGCAGACATGGGAACATATGGGCAGCCCTAAGTTAGCCAGATCACCTATCCATCTGAGACTAGTCAATCAGCTGCAGGTATCGCCACTGGGTTGTTAATTGCAAGTGCCAGTTGACATTGACGGAGTTCACAGCTTCGCGGACTTTGAAGTTATAGAAATCATTGGCGATAGTAGACCATATCCAGCGCTACTAGGTATTGATTGGGCAATCAGTAACATGCCTGTTATCGACTTCAAGAAAATACAAATGACCTTTGAGGATAGCCAGATCCGGGTCATCACACCATTGGATCCTCTTCAGGGTCCTAGATATATTGAACCTATCCGAGTAGAGGATGAGGCACGTAATATGGAAAGTCTCTATCAAATGACAGCTAATCAGGGTGATTACATCAATCCGACTGCAGAAGGAAACATCAGTTGGCAATGCGATAGCTCATGCGCATCAGACTCGGATGTTGGTCTAGAGAATTGGCAGAATAGACTTTACGAAGTCTCAGCTCACAGATGCGCGTTGATAACTAAGTCACTACGATGGATTGGTGTAGAGATTAAGGATACTCCGTCGTTTGATGGCTTAGCAGACGTCAATGACTTCCTATAGCAGTATGAACAAGAAATTCCTCATGAGCATAGGATGTCCGTTATTGACCTTGCAGTAAGAGCCACACTTGCAAGATGGTGGAATGCACACAGACAACATATCGCATCATGGGAGGATTTCAAGAGACTAATGGCGATCAGGTTCGCTAATGACAAGGAGCCCTTACAGTAGAAATACACAGGAGAAAGTGACCCCAGGTCACACATTCAGAGTTGTGAACAGAATTGGTCGGATATTCCAAAGCATGAATGGGTTCACCTATTCATTCACACTTTAGAACAAATTCCAAAGAACTGGTACACAGAGACCGAGTTCCGCAGAGGCACCATTACATGGCCACTCATGATAGACAACTTTGAACTCACTTTCACTTTTGAATTGGAGTATCCAAGTATTGATCAGGCCCTAGACATTTTCAAGACTAAGATATTTGAAGAATAATACCCTATCAACACATATTCAGCCCGATTGGGCCACCCACTTAGACAAGGTGCTCGAGTGTTACAACTTCACAGAAGAATCAGGCGATGAGGACGAGAATCCTCACAGCATCAACATTCTGGAGTCAGAAGGGACTCGCGAAGTTGATGGACCGAAGTTAGAAATCCCAGCTATCACAAAACCCATCAAGATTAAAAAGATCAACATTGGTACAGAAGGAGAACCAAAGTTTGCCTCTATTGGAGACTATTGGGACGATGAAACAGCAGGACACATTGCAGATCTGCTACATAACTATCAGGACTTATTCCCCACTAAGTTCACAGAGATGAACAGAATAATAGGAGACTTGGGAGTAATAAGGATACCATTGAAAGAGGATGCCAGGCCAGTTAAGTAGCGTCCATATAGATTGAATCCTTGGTATAAAGAAAAAGTTAAAGATGAGATCGATAATATGCTAACAGCAGGCATCATTGAGCCAGTAGAAGAAAGCAAGTGGGTTAGTCCCATGGTCGTGCAAGAAAAGAAAACCAAAGGAGAAATCAGAATTTGTGTCAATTTACGTAAACTCAATGATGCATCACTTCATGACCCATTTCCGACACCTTTCACCGACGAGGTTCTAGACAATGTGGGAGGACAGGAGGTCTACTCCTTCACTGATGGCTTTTCAGGCTATCACCAGATCAGAATCCATCCAGAGGATCGACATAAGACCACCTTTGCAACAGAATGGGGCTCATACCAGTATACGGTAATGCCCTTTGGTCTTAAAAATGCACCAACTATCTTTTCAAGAGTAGTAGTTGCTGTATTCAAGGAATACATACATAAATTCTTAGAAGTCTATTTTGATGATTGGACTGTATTTGGATTAGTCGACAAGCATATAGGAGATTTAAGGCTCATGTTAGAGAAATGCAGGCAGTACCAGATTTCTCTTAACTTGAAAAAATGTATATTCTATGCACCATTTGGTATTTTGTTGGATCATATTGTTTGCAGACAAGGCTTGATGGTAGATCCTGCAAAGATTGCCATCATTGTACATCTTCCAGCACCCAACTCAGTCAAGCAATTGAGGACAGTGCTTGGTCATACTGGGTACTATAGAAAATTCATCAAAGGTTATGCAAAGATCACAGCACCTATGGAAAAGCTGTTAAAGAAAGACGTGAAATTCCTATGGAATGAGGAATGCTAGCACAGCTTGGACACACTTAAAGAGAAGATGGTTACAGCACCCATCTTAGTATTCCCAGACTGGACCAAGCCATTTCATGTACATGTGAATGCATCTGGCATCGCACTGGGATTGTCTTAACACAACCAGGAGAAGGGGGTATCGATCACCCTATCGCATATTCAAGCAGAAAGCTATCTACTGCAAAAAAGAACTACACCACTACAGAAAGAGAAGGACTAGCCATGGTGTATGCTCTACAGAAGTTCAAGCACTACCTGTTGGGTGCCTCATTCAAGATGTTCACTGACCATTCCGCTTTAAAGTACTTGGTCAATAAGCCAGTGTTAGGGGGAAGGATCTGCATATGGTTACTTCTATTTCAGGAGTATGATTTTGAAATTATTGTAAAACCAAGAAGATTGAATGTCGAACCTGATCACCTATCACAAATAGACTCAGGGGAAGAGCCAAGTAATTTAGAGGACAAGTTGCCAGACGCGCAATTGTTTTCTATCCAGATTGTAGATGAGTACTACGCTGATATCATTCATTTTCTCACAACAGGGTGGGCACCTATTGAGTTTACTAGGCAGCAAAAAAAATAATTAGTTGTTAAAGCAGCAGACTTTACTTTGATCGCAAGACATTTATATAAGCTAGGTCCAGATGAAGTCCTGCGCAGATGCGTGATGCCGCACGAGAAAGAGGCCATTATCAGGGAAGCACACTCAGGTACTGCAGGAGGTCATTTCATAGGAAAGCCGACTGCGCAGAAAATTCTAATTGCAGGATTATGGTGGCCTACTTTGTATAAGGATACTAAGGAATTTTGCAGATGTTGCGATATTTGCCAGAGGGTAGGAAAACCTTCACGAAGAGATGAGATGCCGCTGCGACCACAAATTACGCTGCAAGCATTCGACAAGTGGGCTATAGACTTTGTGGGTCCTATCAACCCACCAGGAAAACGAACTGCCGCGAGATACATCATCACAGGAACAGAATACCTCACCAGATGGGCAGAGGCCTTTAGACTCACGGCTACATAGATGAAGAGTCGCATAGATGACACACAGTCATTACTAGATGACGCGACAAAGACATGGTCGGAGCTAGATGAGCTCCCAGAAAGACTGGAATTGCAGCAGAGCATCCAGCACATAGAGAAGGACACAGCAGCAATAAAGGAAGAAGTCAAGAGCTTAGGAGCTCTTGCAAAGATGCGGAAGACAACAGAGATGAACCGGTTGCAACAGGAAGCGCAGCGGTTGAGAGCAGAAGAGATACGATTCAATAACCTACTTCAACCCTATCAGGAACAAATAGCAGAGCTAATCGACATGGTTGAGTAGAAGGTTAAGGAGTTCACTACCAGCAGAAGTGAAATCGAAGTTACAGAAGACTCCAACATTAGTCAAGCTATGCTAGAAACGGCACAGAACTGTGTCGAAGCTATGGAGAAAGAAGTCGCAGCACTTCGACAGAGATTCACAAGGACTTCGCATGAAGCCAAGGTAAAGCTACAACAGGAGAAGCCAGCTGTTATTGGCTCAGGGGCGAGCCACAAGTAAGTGTTAGGGGACTGTTGGAGCAGGGTCCCGCAGCTACAGGAAAAGATGCTATATAGGGATAAGGGAGTCAAAGGAGAACAGTACCTGAGCGGCCAAGAAGAGAAAGCTCAACCACTACATTCAAGGCAGCGGCGGAAAATAGGAGGGCTCAGCAAACCTCATAAAGGAAAAAGAGCAACGATGCCGATGTATTGAAGACGAAGGACAGAAAAGGAAGCGGCGCCCAGTACCCACGATCAGCGTCGGGAAGTGTGGAATACTGCAGAGAGCTGTGGTGTGACAGAAAGCGGCAGCTCAGAGTACAGATACGCTGAATTTCACAAGTTAGGGTTTTTGGGTTACTGTTGGGACAGGCCCATAGTGTTGTAATGGCAAGACCTTCGGGCCTCCTATATAAGCATGTATTTTGTAGTGAGAAAGGTTAGCTAGTAGGCCAGTTGATTAGCTATTCAGAGAGTTAGAGTCAATTAGTCTGTTAGCTCACAGTCATTTTGTATTGTAAGAGTCAAGCTCTGGTCCTGTTATTCTATTTGTAAAATCTTACTGTAACTAGTAGCTAGCTCCTAGAGCTTGTATGTAACAATCCACAGGGATTGAGTGAGAGAGAGAGGAAGAGTATATTGTAAGAGAAGGAAATATAAGAAAAGAGATCTAAGAGAGAAGGGCTCCCGGCTGTGTGAGCGGAGTTACCCAGAAGATCTCAGCTGCATATGAGGTTGCAGCGGAACTGTGTTTACTCCTCCAAGTTATAATATATAAACCAGTTCCCGTGGACGTAGCTTCTACCCTGGAAGTGAACCACGTAAAATCAGTGTGTTGTGTGATTGTTCATGTGATTGTGTTTACTTATTGCTATCTGTCATTCATTACATGAACGTTGCTTACAGTTAATGTATGTATGATGTCTTCCAGTCGCAAGTAGCATAGAGGGTTACATACAAGTTGAAAGAACCAAGTATTCTGTGTAAGAGTCAACAGTAATTGATTCATGATAGTAACAGTTAAAATGTTAAGTGGTTTAGGCGTAAAAGAGTCAGCAGGATTGCGCATAGTCGATGCTAAGCCTAGTAGATCATAGACATTGAAGTAAGGTTGTTTAAGCACCTTGTTAAGGTACCTGAGCCATTGTACCTGGGTGGAGAGGGCCTCTGGACCGCAAGATTCATACTAAGCCGTACTATAGGATATATCACAGCAAGCAAGGCGATATCGCACTGTCCAAGGAACTGCGGTGTGAGACATCGCAGGGTCTAAGCGGAAAGAAAGGGAGAGTTTGCGCATCGGCTTGATATCTGCGATGTGATAAGAACCAGTTTCATAGCAGAGCCAGCAAGTCAAGGAGAAATAGCAGCGTAGAGAGATTCCACTGGCTAAGAAGAGAAAAGAACCACCAGGATGCCACAGAATTCTAGTTGAGGACACCCGAGTCTTCAGCCAACCCATCATAGATCACTTCAGGTGAGACTTCAGACCGTTCTGCGGTCTGTCACCGAAAGGGCCAGTGAGCTAGGGGTTTTTTTGGTATGTATACAGTAAACCTGGGTCTGCCCATAGCAAACCAACAATATTCACCTTAGGCCTATCGCAAATGGCGTCGGGGGAATCAATTAATCTATCAAAAGGCAGATCATGCGTGTGAATGTCTTTTCTATTGTCAGATCTGCGTTGGATGTGATACCTACAGTCTTGAGGCCTTTTCAGCCCTCCGATTTGGGGGTCTCTCACATCCATTGTCCACATTTCTTTAACTTTTGTCGCCAATTCCTCCTTCCTTGATCCAGTGAGTAGCTTTAGACCGCGGTATGTTTCTTATCCGTCGATCAAGATCGACCTATCCATGCAACCGTTGATTGGAGTGAACATTAGCGTATTGAGGATAGGAGTTAGGGTGAAGTGGGTGAATTAGGAAAGAGTTGATTGAGACATGCATGTGGACATTAATTCCACTCAGCAAACCACATTATATGAGCATGTGATCCTCCATGTTGATTTCAATGATGAGGTTCTTAGCATAATCATTGACCATGGGTTAATGGATTGGATATAGGAGTTAGGGGGTAGGAGGTTATAGGAAAGGGTTTCTTGGGACATACACATGGATATTAATTCTAGTCAATAGACCACATTAAATAAGCATGCAATCCTCCATGTTGATTTCAATGATGAGGTGCTTCCCTTTAGTCGAGACACCTTTCCCTAATAGTTTAGTATTACCTTACCAAGAGGTGAATCCCCTTACTACAAGGTAAGGTAAGACTACCCTTATCTTGAAAGGTTAGAAGGTTAGATATGTCCTTACCCTACCTTACCTTACCTTAAAAAATTTAAATCCTCATCCTTGAGCTTGTAGAGCTTAAAACTTACCTTAGCTTAGGTTTTATTAATATGAACTTGCTAAGCTGAAGGCAGCCCTTGAACATTAGTAAGGCTTCCCTATTTGACTAACCTAGTCTTACTAAGAAAAAGAAAGATTTTTCTCCTTCCTAATTGACTTAACCAGCTAGTGAGACCTGGTATAAACCTTCCATTACTTATTTTCCATTAACCGTGATTTTTTTTGTTATTTTTGTCAAAGCTCAAAGTAACTTGAATGATACACACTTACTTGACTTTCTCTCCTCTAACATTAATCACCTAAAATATTTTCCCTTGTTCTCCTTTATGTCCCTTAATTAGCAAGAAAATTCAAACACATAAGGTTAGGAACAAAAGGAACCTTTCTAAGGTCTCAAATGGATATTTCATATACAAATGAGGTAGTAGGTGGGCATTTAACACTCATGGAAGTGTATCTAGCATTCCCTATAGGAGGAGAATGTGCTTATGATACCTTTTCTTAATCATTGGAGATAGGTTGGGTGAGTGTTGCATGCCCCTACATTTTTTTCCATATTTCTCTTACAACTTGTCCTATCATAGCCCCTATTTTATCCTAATACCACCCTTTTTATATTTTATACTAACTTACATTTTGATATTTTATCATGCTTCATGTTAAACTAAAAACAAAACATCCTCAAGTAAGTTAATTATGTTTACTAGTGTGGCCTGGGGCTTAAGCCACCACCACGAATTTAGTAATGTCATACAACCTCTTCATATGTACATCTAATATTCATTACTTGTCATATACATTCATGCCTCTTCTATCAACAAAACATTTCTCACGTCTTACAACAATCCTATGTCCAAGCATCCACAAAATATTTACTTATATGAATTACAATCACCTACAAGAGAATTAAAAAGTTCTAAAAACAAAAGCAAGTGCAAGGGAAGCTCCCTTCCACTTACAAGGAGCATCTCGTTTGTTAAGGACATTGAAAAATTTGTTTGCAAGTAAATTACTAATCATGAAAATTACACAATGATGATCTTTCAAAGCTTATAACTCATTGTTGGTATCTCTTGATACACTATCTTATCCTACGGTACATAAGTCACTTGACTTTTTATCAAGATTTCTTTGAAAGTTATTAAGAGTGATCGCTTTTCCTTCATTATTTGGGAAATTCCTTGATCAATGCATCTTCTCTCTACAATTGAAACATGTCATTGATTTCTATTTCCTCGAAGATGATTGCAATGGGCCCTATCCACCATGAGACAATGGGTTCCTATGAGGAACATCCAAATTGTACCAAGGAGAAAAATATTTGTAGCTCCCACTCTATCAATCCTTTGATCATCCAATTTTGTTTTTTTTTCCTCATAGGAACCCAACCAATTTTATGCTCAATCTTCACAATATTGAACCTTGCCTCTTACCTTTTACAGAGTTATGTTTGGTTCCATAACTATAATTTGTTTACTATAGGAGGGATTTAATCCATTGAGGAGCTAGTTGAATCTGAGTTTTTCACCTTTGATGTATGCCATGTATTTTAAGTTCAATAAACTTCTTCCCATATTCCTTCGCAAATATTGATCTTGTTTTAAAAAATGGAATTTGCTCATCTTTTTCTCATAATAGTGTGTCGAAATGGTTTTATGTTTAAAATACTTCTAGAATTTTTTCGAGGTTATTCCCTTCTCTTGAATGTCCATCTATTTCATTTGTTCCCACCATAGGGAGGTATAGCCCATATCCTATTAAGCATTCATGGAGTTGGAAATATTTATTCATTCCCAAAAGTGACGCTTCAACCTTTTAGCCCATCTTCAATTCTCCAGTGAAGACAAGTGGCTTAGCTTTGAGGAACTAAATGTACAGTTGATCTTGGTGGAACCTCTTCCTCTTATGTCTTTCTCCATATGGGATTCTATAGTATACCATTATGATGTATAAGTCCTAATGTTATTTATTCTGAAGAATGATGAGGCGGATTAGAAGATGAATGTATGTTTCTCATTCTTTAAGACCAAATATTTGGGGGGGGGCGTTCTTACATCCTCTCAATTGTTCTCATATATCTATTGTAATTGCATTTGAATTGTAAAATATAGCTAGCACAATAGGTTTTGGCAGGCCTCATTCTAGGTGACCCGGTTTCTAACCCCACAAAGTAGTTGAGAGGACACACTTAAAAATCCATCCATGTTAATGTTTTTTGTGTCGCAGGAAGGGTGTGATCCCCGAGTGATTGACGACGTAGATGACCCTAGCTCATGGTTTCTTAAACCATGGGATAGTCCTGCAAATCTCAAACAAACAAAAAATTGCATTTGAATTTTAGTTAGGCTTTGAAATAATTGTTTATCAATCATCATACGGTTCATCTTGAGCTTAAATTTGGTCCCTTAATTCTCAATCTCCACTAATTTGTCAAGCATATCTCACATGTGCTCACTTGCTATGCAAATTTGACCCCAAGTCATAATCCTATATATGCACCTCTTCCACATAGGAATTTTCATGGAAGTTGTGGGTACCGTATGAATCACCAATGTCATTGACTTCATGTCAAGATCAAATTCGAAGGCCTTTTTCTATATTGATTATGAAAAAATTGGAAATCTTAATCAAACACTATCAATGTTTAGTTTTTTTAAATGAATTTCCAAGTATTACAATATTTCTATAAACAAGCTCCTAAGCTAGTTGATGTGCATCTTGGAAGTTGACAACTTAGCAAGTTTATCTCTTTTCATTGTGCAAAAACAAGTTTGAGGCCAGCTTATACAAATTGTAGTGGAAAATGGGTAGGGAATATAGAATAACCTTGTATTAGACACTAATGGCATGCAAGACATTGATCACTTTTTGATTTAATGATGCTCTTGTGGATTTTTGTAATCTCCATGAATTTTGACAATCTTTCACTTTTAGCACACTGTGCCTAGGCACCGAAAGGAACCTATGTCTCTCCCAAATGGTAAAGATCTAGACAAATTTCTAAACTTAAAAGTATTTTGAACTCTCATGGAGGATTTGTCTTGAAAAATAAATTTTTTTCTTAATTCATTATCTTAGGTTATTTTTCCTCAAAATACTTTTTCTTCTTTTCACCAAAGAAAGATGGTTTTCTCACTCTCAAGTTAATTCCTTGAAATTGACAAGGGAATTCACCAAACATTTTTGAGTTAAGGTCCATTCATTACCAACTCTTTCAAATGACCTTTCAACTCAAATGGAGTTACTAATAAATTTCAAAGCCCCACTCTATAAATATGAAACATGCCTTCACCTTTAAATAATAGTTGATTTGACAAAAACATTATGAAGACTTTTAGTAGGGAAATATCTCCATGGTATTCCCTTAAATTTTGGGATCTATTCAAGTTTATAAACAAGAGTTATTTTAAAAGAGAAAAAATTCCTTAAATATTTTTGTAAACTTGCTAGTATTTTCCTTCCCCTCCTTTTCTTCTTTCTTCTCTTAATTTCTTCTTTCTCTTAATGGAAAATGTGTCATCAAATTTTCAAGATGGACAAGTTTCTTCCTTTTTGCAAGTGAACTTTTATTAATTACCCGAACGATGTTTCCCCATAAAGAAACTTGAGTTCACCTCCACATTGTATACCCCCACTACAACACCTGAACTTTCTCAATTGAGATTTTTCCTATCAAAGAACTCCAATTTGCCTCTAGAATGAAAAACGTGAAGACCAAAAACCAAATTGCAAATCTTAGACAAATTTTCTCAATTAGGATTTTGCATATTGTGGAATTTGGGTATGCCTTTAAATGAAAACTCTAGTGGCCAAAATCCCAACTACAATACTTAGCCAAATTCTCCTAATTAGGGTTTTTCCTACTAAGCGTGATCTACAATAATAATGAAAAACTTAATGGTCAAAAATTCTGCTATAAAATTTAAGTTATTTTTCTCAGCTAAAGTTTTATTGGAGCAACCGAATCCGGTTGGTCCGTTAGTAGTCGAGTCCGACTATCATTGTAATAATGAAATATGAATAATAATATATTGGATGATGCTTACAATGGATATGGCCGCCATAAGTATGGCTCGGTGATCAAATATTGAAAAGTCATTTCTCTTCATAACTATATTTAATAATTAATTAATATTACTAATTGTTATAACCTATTTATTTACTAATTTATTGTTGTAACATTGTCTTCCCCTTAGGAAAGCTTTGTCCTCAAAGGTGAGTTTTCTCATGTCGTCTTTTATTTTGGCTCTGTGTCGCACTAATGACTTGAGAGATGCGATTTTGATTACGACCATTGCTTCATTTTGATTATTTTGTCTTGGTATTTGCATTAAGTATGAACTCGGTGAAGTTTTGTTTACGTTTTTTTCACTTGTGTGATTGCTTCTTTTAGCTATGTTTGTATTCAATTGAACATACTCGACATACATGACGACCTTAACTATTTTCGTGTTGTTATTCCCAACATATTTTGTGTCAGTTCCCTTGAACGATCTTTTTGTGCTTATAATACTCCCAAGAACAGCAGTCTTATCTTGTTTCTGATAGATATTATAGTTGCTTTCCTTGATGTTCTTTATAGAATTCCTTGTGATGACATATGTCCTTCGTGCATTTTCTATTGTGATATTATTGTCAATGCATTGATCATCGTTATTGTCAGTAACATCGGCTTGTCTTTTATCAAAATCTTGGTCACGATCATTTTTCTCCTTGTCAAATATTTCGTTGTCATTTTCTTCGTTACTAGGGTATGTTATATCTTTGTCTTGCACAATATCTTGATTGATGCCATAGCTCTCATTGGAAATGACATAATAGTCTACTGTATCTTCATCTTTTACATTGGCTTGGGTGGTTTGATTTTTACATCCATCTTCATTTTCTTTAAACGTTTTGTCAATAGATTTCTTTATTTCATCTATATCCTAAAGAATTTTCTTAAGGAGATTTATGAATTCGTCACTATAAGATGCCATGGATGTTTGTACAAGAGATTTTGAGCTTAGAGGTAAGAAAGTTATTATTATATTTAATAATAATAATAATAAATTTGGAATACTAATAAATATTAATTAATTAATATTATTATTGTTTGTTATTGACTATATAAATATTTTGGTATATATTTTTTTTAAGTTTAAAAAATAAATATTAAAATATAATAATATATTATTATTATTTTATAAATATTTGATTTTTAATATTTGATTTTTTTTTGCGAAGGAAGTTGGTGTTTTAGAGTTCTCATGGAGGAGATAGAAGGCAGGCGCGGTGGAGATGAGGAGCCTGAAGGAGGAAGGAGGTAGCAGCAGAGCTGAGCGATGTGGAAGAGACAATGACGATGGCAGTGGGGAAGAAGATGGGTTGGACGAATTGGAGTCGTAGATGAGGAGGTGATGGGATCAGGAGGGAAGGTGGGAGAACAAAGATGTTCAACAAGAGGGGAGAGTGCTGAGGCGGGGAAAGGATTGGATGGAGGATTAAGCAATGGAAAAAATCAGGAATTGATGAGTCGAGTCTGAGCTCAGAGTAGGAGCGAAACCGCTCTGATACCACTTGTAGCAACCGAATCCGGTTGGTCCGTTAGTAGTCGAATCTGGTTGGTCCGTTAGTAGTCGAATCCGACTATCATTGTAATAATGAAATATGAATAATAATATATTGGATGATGCTTACAATGGATATGGCCGCCATAAGTATGGCTTGGCCATCAAATATTGAAGAGTCATTTCTCTTCATAACTATATTTAATAATTAATTAATATTACTAATTGTTATAACCTATTTATTTACTAATTTATTGTTGTAACATTTACCTATCAAGGAATTTGGGTCTACATTTAAAATGGAAAAAAAAAATTCAACACCTAGCTAAATTTCCTCAAATAGGATTTTTATTTCATGGAATTCGAGTCTAATCTCAAAATGAAAAACCTAATGGCCAAAACCTGCTCTACAACACTTTAATTCTTTGCACTTGATGGCTCCTTGATGCCATGTCAAACTAATGTCCCTCTCACACCATCCTCCTAAATGTTGCCTAGTGAGGAAATAAGGACTAGGTTTTTTATTTTGACCTCTTTTAGAAATCCTAATAACCATTTCACCCACTATTGGGAAAATACTAATTGGGTTTTCAAAGTGGAACCCATTTTGAGAAACATTGATAGTTGTTATCAATAGTGATAGCCATACTTTTGGCCTAGTAGAGTCTATTATTTTCATTAACCATTCCCGACTTAGCTACATATTAACTTAATTCAAAAGGAAACTCCCATGATCTCAAGAAAGGGTAATTCACAATTAACTATAATATAGGAATCTTTGACAAACAATTGAATGTTTCAATAGCAAGAACAACAAGATCTCTGTTCGGTAACATGTTCATCACAAGAACTCTTTGTCCTTCCATCAATCAACAAATTGTTCTCAACAACATATATTTGGTCAAGAGTCTATCTTCTTTTGTCAATTCATATATTATTTCCAAAAACAAGATTTGTACTCCATAACAATGTAGTTTTGCATGTTTTCACAACATATTTGTACCCAATGGGCACAACTCTTGAACTACACTATTACTACGACTTCATGTGAATAACCTTGTTTCACGAAGAATGGGGCACTAATTCACTTGAAGCAAGAGCCAAAATATTTGACAACACCACCAAGCTAATTATCAAGATTATGTAGTCCATAATAAAAATACTACGTGCAATTACATGAATCATTGTAGAACAACTTCCAAACATGACATAAAAGATTTTATTTATCACATGAAGATATCATAAAAGTAGTAGAGAGATATTTATCTTAGCAAAACCCTAAGCAATTGAAAACACTATGAAGGGAGAATTCCCTACCCAATGTTGGGCATTCTAATTGAATGCCACTGTCAAGATAGGCTATGGGACAATAGGGGCAAGTTTGCTTAGAAGCTCACCCATAGATATCCCCAATGATAGTGTCATTAGAATCCAAGCTACATAGGGATACAAGCAATGGAGTAGTCAAGAATCCTTTGCCAACACACACAGTTATGGGCTCCCCTTCTCAAAATCCCATTGTAGCTCAAAAGAGTCATGATGGCAAGGGTCTGGCCTAATGTAGATAGAGGCCCAACACAAGATTTTAGCCTCAATCAACAAGATTTTCAATCATTCTCCTCTATCTCCCTTAGATAATATCTACCTTGTATACATGAGATTCAACATAAGAGTGCAAAAGGTGAACCCCAAAAGGATTAACCCTTCTAAGGTCTCAAACAAATGGATATATATGCACGTCAGATGGTAGGTGGCATTTCATACTCAAGGAGGTGAGGTATCGAACATTCCTTGTAGGTTTTGTGTTCATGATACCATTTATCGATCATAAGTAATAGGTTGGTTGAGTGCCAAATGTCCTTAATTTTTTCTCCTTTTCCACTACTATTTGTTACATCATAATCCCCCTCATGAACAAGGATATCTTTTTCATATTTATATATTGGCATGGTTTTTGAGATTACATTATGCCTCGTGATCACTAGGAATTTCACAAGTTCATACAACTCGATCTTTATATGTACACATCATATACAATGCAAGCTGCCCTTTCATAAGACACTGACATAGGCAAAAACTATGTACACCGTATTTACACCTTTTACCCCCATGTGCAAAATGGGTATCTTTAAAATAGGGTATTACATCCCTGCCATTCAACTTCCTTCAGAAGTGACTAAATTTTCATTAATACATAGATTGGAGTACTTTGTCTTAATCCTCTTGGTGAAGCCTATATGTTGGTATTTAAGGTGGTTGAAGAACTTGTACACATACATTGCAGTTTTCACCTTATATACCAAGAAGAAGAATGTCTAGCATACCCTTCAAAAGATTGGGATGTGGATCCTAAGAATCCAAACTTAGACATTGATTTGTCCAATCTCGATTAGGTTCTTCAATCACCATAGAGTCTTCTTTGGGGTGACCACCATTGCAAGCTTCTGCCCCAGTGTCTCTTATGAAAACGTACCGCTGGGATACCAAATGTACAATGATGTACAACTTGATCATCTTGACACACATTTTTTCCTATAATTTGATTGGATTGCCTATTTTATAAAGCTAATTTTGATTGTAGACTCAATGGAATTGTTTACTTCTTTTTTTTGCCAAACTCCAAAAAATATAGGCAGATTTTGATTGTCAAGTATTGTGAATATGTGATGAATCTGCGATTGTCTTTATCTATGAATATTAAAATGTTGCATTTTTTCTCCTTGACATTTCTCTCAAATTTTGTCATTTCACCGTTTCCTAAATTTTGAAATTGGAATTCCCAAAACTCGCACACATTTGAAAGCATACTTGTTTCCCATTTCAGGTGACTTGGATTTGACTTCTGGAAATTCTCTTAAGGGTTGCATAGTATTTCGAAGGGCCTGGTCCCAAAAATAGGCCTTCTCAATATTTACATCTTTTATTAACATAGTATCATCAACAAAAGTTGGTGTGCCACTTCTAAGTTATTGCACACTTTTTCTCCCTGTCAATACGCCATTGTGAGATAGACAATAAGAAAGTCAAATAAGTGTCAGGTGCTAAAATGAAGGTGTATGGGGATAGGGTACATCCTTATATTAATCATCCTGTAGTTTGAAAGGGTGTTGTAGAAGCATGATGATTGATAATATTAACAAAAGGACATAGATACAACTGATGCTTCTAGCACTGCTATGAACCACAAGAAGTTATGCCATTAGATTCTCTTGCTGGCCAACATTCACAAAATTAAATTGCATTTCACACTTAAATCCAATTCTAGCTGCCAACAGCTTAAAACAACATTTTAGCGTATCATGCCCAGGTACCAACTTCTGATATCACAAACCACACAGCGCTATGCAGCTCAAACAAGTCTGAAAGGGTTCTCAAGTCCATGCATTCCTTCACATAAAAACAAGTACATATACAATCGTAGTTCAAATTTGTGACAAAACCAACCATAAGTTATGAAATGAAACAATAGCAAATGCTCATCATATGTGATAAATAAGAGGGTACAACTTTGTGTCCTTAAGAGGGTACAACTTTGTGTCCTTAAGAAGGTATACCCTGGTCATGATAAGATCACATGCAATTTGAATTTTCTGAATTCCCTTCGCTGAAATGCTTCAAAAATCACATCCATCGTTTTCCTAGCAACTCCTTGGAGGTCATTAGTGTTGTCCTTGCAATCTGGCAGCCACTTGCTCATTACAAATGGACTACACCCTGCTAGGGATTGAGGCATATACCTCTTCCTGAGGAGGAGAGGAAGAGCCATCTCCTCTCAGTGCATACCCCCAATGACTTGTTTCTCATCAATTTGACCTATGACAACTAAAATGTGCTTGAAACATGTCAGATTTAGTACCTAGCTTTACATAATTTGCCGAATCAAGAAATAGAATCAGTATCCCCAAAGTATTTAATGTGTCTCTATTTGATAACTAACATACCTTCTGTACTGGAGATACCTTATGAGGTCCATCAAGAAAGAAGATGCACCTATGACAACTAAAATGCACTTGAAACATGTCAAATTTAGTCCCTAGCTTTACATAATTTGCTGAATCAAGAAATATAATCAACATCCCCAAACTAAAGTATTTGATGTTTGGCTGTAATTGATAACTAGCATATCTTCTGTACTAGAGATAACTTGCTGAGAGGTCTATAAATAAAGGAGATGGCAATACAGAGACAGAAGATGGAGAAAAATTGCATACATCTATCTGAGACACTTTTGATGCGCAATATCAGTGATGAATGCTTCCCAACAATTGGAAACTTGAAACCTTAAACTTTGAATTACACTTTATCAAACACAATACATAATACGATTTGTCAAACTTTGAATTGCAGTCTTGAAACATTCCACAGAATACAGTTTATAGAAATATAGTCTATCTATCACATGCTGTGTTATAGCTACTTGAGGATTTTGTAGAAATAGTAATCATGAGATGCAAATAAGTACAGAAGCATTACAGAAAGGAAGTATACTCATAACCCAGGATGCTCAGAAGCGGTTCATGGGAAGGTTGAATAGATCATAACTAAAATTAACGTGAGGAGCTGCGTCCAGCATCTCTGGCCTTGGACCTTGGACTAAAACAATCTAGAAAAGAGAAGTACATAACTGATCGCGCAGTAAAAGAAGACAAAGCACTTGCCCACAGACTATACAGAAGTGGAATTCATGTTGACAAATCCCTTGTGTGGAATTCATGTTGACAAATCCCTTGTGCTGTAACAATTGCTTGCATACAGCGAAATGTCCTGTAATGTAAGTGTGCAATATTATGTAGACACAAGCTGATTATTCTTTTACAAATAAAACTAATAACAGGGGAAGAGATATAAATTCTTGTGAGACCAGATAAAAGACCTATGGACAATTTCTTTTAAGTGAAAGATACTAACTTGAAATAGAGGGAGAAGGAGACCAATTCAAGTGCAAGAATACAACTGCATGTGCTTTTGTCGTGAAATCGGTATATCCTATTTTTCAGAGCAATGACATCTTTTAGAGTCCATTTGATCGGCAAATTCACTGCTAAATTATAACCAAAGTTTGTTAACCCAACAAAATGATACAAGACATTGTGAAAACCAAAAGTAAAACTTACCTAGATATTTGTTTCCCTTCTCCAAAATGATCAGTGCTATTTGTGAGCTCTATCCCAAAAGAGCAAAGGGGTCAGCATTGTAGCAATATAATTGAACTTTAATGGAAAAACTTTTGATGGAAGATCTAGCTCCCACCACTACATTGTGTTAACATCCCCACCTGCAAAAAGTGGGAAACTTCAGAAATGGGTGCTCAAATTAACCCCAACTACCCCTTGTCAACAACATATTTCAGAGCTCAATAACATAATGTCAGCTGATTACACATGGCAAACCGCAAAACAGAAGAATGAGATTTGGGCCAAAAGTGAATAGCACATGGTTTTCATAACAATTATGAAAAATTGATGAAGTCCAAATACATGATGATGAAATACAAATTCCTTCAGCCTTAGGAAGATGTCTAAAATAAATTCCCTAAAGCCGTGTACAGGAACAATCAAAAGCTTTTGGTGCAATTCACAAAAATCCAAGAACTGGGACGCCTTTTGGTCTCAACATTGCTCACAAATGTCAATTCATGCAAACTACAAAAAATTAACACAACATTCTCATTCAATGCAATGACAAGTACTATTTCAAGGGTATTCTATTGTAATCTGTACTTCAATGGATCCTCGCAAGTCTCTAGAATACATCAAACAGAGAGCCTTGTTGTCCGTAGCTGTGATGTCAGCTGGATCACGATCCAATGCTTCTTCATACTCTCTGACTGCTGCCACATAATTCTTTGCAACCAAATGTTCAAATCCTCTGTTAAAGTTTACCATGTTTTTAGGCACTTCCAAGCTTGAAGTAGATACTTGACCTTGATCAACCATGGCCTTAACTTGAGAAAATGTATTTTTTGCACCATTCGAATCGCCAAGCTGCATTTGAGCCTGACCAAGCTTCGACAACAAAAATGGATCTGATGGTTGTTTCCTGCAGCAGCTTCTCCATCCATTTCATAGATGTATTATACTCCTTTTGGCTCAGATGATGGCCCAAAATTGAGCTTATGGCAATCTCCTCTCTCCTTTGCCACCATCCAAGACTCGTTGCAAGAGCTGAAAATTAGCCTTCAGTTTTCAATGCTAAGGCCAGTTTCTAATCAAATTCATCCGAAACTTCATCTAAACTATTTGACACAATATCACCATCTTTAGCCCCTGCCATTGGCAAACCTTCCGTTGACATTTTCTGATCCGAGGACTCATATTCCCAAAACTTGTACACATTTCAAACCATACTTGTTTCCCATTTCAAGTAACATACATTTGACTTCTGGAAATTTACTTTGTCTAAAGGTTTGCTTAGTATATATTCAAGGGGCCTGGTCCCAAACATAAGCCTTCTCAATATTTGCATCCTCAATTAGCATAGTGTCATCAACAAAAAGTTGGTGTACCAATTCTATGCTTTTGCAGACTTTCGCTCCCTTTCAATACTCAAATGTGAGTTAGACAAATAAGAAAGTCAAATAAAGCATCAAGTGCCAAAAAGGTGTACGAGGATAGGGGACATCCCTATCTTAATCATTTTGTGGTTTGAAAGAGTGCTGTAGGAATGTGATTAATAAAAAATTAAAATAGATACAAATAATGATTCCAGCACAGCTCTGAACCATAGGAAGTTATGCCGTTAGATTGCTTGCCAGCATCCCCAAAATTAAATTGCATTTCAATCTTAAAATTCAATTCTACCTACCAACATCTTAAATCAACAAATTAGCATACTATCCCCAGCTACCAACTTCTGATATCACAATGTAACACCCAACTTGCAAATTGATTATATATATATATATATATATAACCTTAAATAGGGTAATAATTAGGTGCATACTTAATATTCAAATGGGATTTATTAAGCTAAGTAGGAATAGTGCATGGATGACAAATGTCATCCATGCAGACATAACTTATTTTAATAATAAGGGGAAGATGGGATTTTAAGGGGAGAGGGAGGACTTCATGGGGGTTCTTCTCCACCTCTGGGCTTGTCTTTTTTAGAAAGTCGGATTGCTGCATGAAAGTGGTTGACTGCATGAGTCTGAACATGGAGGTTTTCACAGTAGATATTCATGGTGATATGCTTTTGGATTTCACTGTGTTGGAGTTTAGAACTCCCAACATTTTGGGTGGACACTCCATCCCATCATCAAGGGAACAAGAAGAAGCTGCTATATCGTTGAAAAGAGTAGAGATTGGGTGATTAAATAGGATAAGGGGTAAACCATTAAGACAAAGATAGAGGAGTCGACAGTTGGCAAAAAATATTAATTAAATATAGAGGTTGATAAAAATTCCCTAATTCAAATAATTATTATCATAATGACAAGAAAAGAGGATTAAATATATAAAGTGTAGAAGAAATATTATTAAATAATAAAGTAAATAAAGTAACCCTAACTCTAATAACTAAAATGAGGGTTAAATATCTAAAACAAATAATTATAATAATAAAGAATCTAGAAAAGAGGATTAAGAGCAGATGAAATGTTATTATAAATAAAGGAGGACCTAAGATAAGAAGAAGAGACAATAAACTACGAATTAGAATGAAATGATTAAATGATATAATAGTTAAAAATTAAAATGATTGAACGGAGTGGAGATTGGGTGATTAAATGGGATAAGGGAGAACCAAAAGGACAAAGATAGAGGAGGGGCCATTGGAAAATAGGTTACCTATGAAGTTGAAAAGAAACCCTAATACAAATAATTACTATATTAATGAAAACAAGAGAAGAGGATTAAATAATTAGAGAAGGTTATCCCATTTAATGATAATCACTCGATCTCCACTCTATTCAATCCTAATTTTAACTATTGTATTATTTAATCCTTTCATTCTAACTCGATTTATTGTCTCTTTTCCATATCTTAGGTCCTCCTTTATTTATAATAACATTTCATCTTCTCTTAATCCTCTTTTCTAGATTCTTTATTAATATATTTAATTGTTTTCAAATATTTAATCCTAATTTTGACTATTAAAATTAGGGTTGCTTTATTGACTTTATTATTTAATAATATTTCTTCTCTACCCATTATATATTTAATCCTCTTTTCTTGTCATTATTATAATAATTATTTGAGTTAGAGTTTCTTTATCAACCTCTATATTTAATTAATAATTTTTTCCAACAATCCACTCCCCTATTTTTGTCCTAACAGTTTCCCCCTTATCCTATTTAATTGTTGAAAAGTTACCTTGGAAGTGTTTGTCCACCTAGCTTTGCCTTGGGGTGGACAAGGACACTTTAATTGATGACCGCATTGTGTTTAATGAAGTGAGATGTATTTTATGATTTTAAAGTGACTTCATTAAAAAGTAAAAGTCATAGCTTATCCTAAGTTCATATTTAAATTAAAGTTGAGTGAGTGATTAATTCAAAGGGGTTGCTCTCACTTTATTAAATGACATGAGGAGCAATAAATGTCATTTGTTAATTAATTAATAGAGCATTTAATGAGAACCCTTCATCTAATCAAATCTAAATCATTAGATTGAAATGGAAGTTGCCATGAACAAAAATGGGCTAGGGCAAGGCAAACTCATCTGATTATTCTCTTCAGAAAGAGAGTTTTTAGAGAGAGGAAGAAGAAGAGCAAAGAGGGTTTTGAAGAGATTTCATAACAAGCAGGAGAGAGAAACATTTGGGCATAGAAATCAAGGAGAATTTGGGCACAAATTTCGAAAAGACCGTACAGCAAAGTGGGCACGAATTTCGAGGACCGTACATCCAAATTCCAAGCACAGATTTTGAGGCATTGCTGCACAGAAATCAAGGAATCCATACAGTACGGCTGCACATAAATCGAAATCTGTACAGCAGTACGATTGCACGGAAATCGAGGTGTACAAAATTCGTACAGCAGTACGAACTACACAGAAATCGAGGAGAATCTGTACCATACAAACTGTGCACAAATTTCGAGGCAGGTATAGAAATTTAGATTATGTCTGTATAGGCGAAATCTGGGCACAATTTTCGAGGTGAAGTTGGCATGGAAATCGAGGAGAAAAAACAGCAGCAAAGGGTTCAGATTTCGAGAAGGAATTTGATAAGCATTGTTGTTTGATTTTTTGTATTTTACCTAAAGAAATAATAAATCTCTCTCTCAGAAATAGGTTTTCCCTTAAGGGTTTTATCCTGGACCATTGGTCAAAAATATCGGTGTTATTTTCATGTGTGTTTGGCTGATTTGAATTTCTAAGTTTGAAATTTTTATCTGGTAAAGAAAATTTTTGAATTGTTAAATTTGAAAAAGAATTCCATGTGTTTCAGTTTGGTCAAATTTTATTAAAAATTTGTGCATACAAGAGTTTGGGCATTAAACTATGCAGAGAAGCAAACAAGCTTGAAACTGGGTTGGGATTCTCAAAAACTTGCATGGTATCAGAGCACAGTTAAAATTTCAGAATTTGAACATTCAAAAGAATTCGGGTTTGTGGAAAAATATTCTTGAATAGACTGCTTGAAAGTTACAGGTTGTAGCCACGGTGTTTGGTCTTAGAGTTGAAGACAGGTTGGATGGGGCTACAAATTTTAGCCCATGGAAGGATAGAATCAGTTTGATACTTGAAGAAAATGAACTGTGGGACATTGTTCACAATACAATTTCTAATCCTGCAGTAGTACCTGTCGATGCAAGTTGATAAGGCTGCTTTCATGAAGAAAGATGTGAAGGCAAGAAGGATTATACTTGATGCCGTGAAGGATCATATAATCCCTCACATATCAGAAAAAACACACGCTTTTCAGATGTGGACTTCTTTAACAAATCTTTACCAGAGTTCAAATGAAAACAAGAAGATGGCGTTGAGGGACAAGTTGAAGAATGTGCACAAGAGCAAAGGGGAAGGCATGGCTTCCTATCTTACCAAGATTACACAGGTAAGAGATGAACTTGCAGCTGTAGGAGAGGTTATAGAGAATGTTGAGATGGTGAGTACAACCTTAAATGGCGTGACTCAACAGTGGACCGTGTTTGTGCAGACTATCATTGGTAGGGAGAACATGCCCACATGGGATCGATTGTGGGATGATCTCACACAGAAGGAGACATATAAGGGATACTTACAGGGCAGTTTGTCACATCACAGAGATGATGAGGAGGATGTGGCATTGGCAGCGAAAGGTAAGAAGAAGAAGAAGTTTAAGAAGGGTTCCAAACTTCCAAGGATGGAGCCAAACAGCATGATGGGGAGAAGAAAGATATGAGCAAAGTGAAATGCTTTGCTTGCCAGAAGTTTGGACACTATGTTGGACAGTGTCCAAACAAGAAGAAGAAGAAACAGCAGACAGCAACTTCAATAGAGATTGATGAGTTTGTTGCTAGATTTGAGAGAGACTTTTCTCTCTTTGTTGGTGTTAGTGTAGAGAGAGCATCATCTATCACCAGCAGGGGCATTCAGGGTCGCATGGAGCATTCCATGATTGTCCGGCATTCTTTGAGTGCTACCACTACTTCCCCCACTTGGTGCATTGATAGTGGAGCTTCGAGTCACATGACAGGTGATCGAGACATGTTTGCCGAGATGTCAGAGACATATTTGGAGTCGAAGGTTGTGTTGGGAGATGATACAGTGGTGAGAGCAGTTGGGCGTGGGACTGTCCGTTTTGATAGGGAATCCATGCAGCCTATTTTTTTTAGGGATGTCTTGTATGTCCCTGGGCTGAAGAAGAACCTTGTTTCAGTTTCCACGATTTAGGATAGAGATTTTGGAGTATATGTCCTGAATGGGAAAGTTCACATCTTTCCCAAAGCTGCAGGTCCATCTGATTCACGTGCGATTGGACTCAGATGCGGGAAACTGTACAAGATTCTCTTCCAACCACATCATGCATTGTCACACTCTCAGGGTAGCAGTGAGTTGTGTGAGTTATGGCACAGGAGGATGGCCCACCTTCATCATCCAGCTTTGAGGGTGTTGCGAGACATGACTACAGGTATGCCAGATTTCAGCACAGAGCCGAGTGGTGTATGTAGAGGATGTGCTTTGGGAAAGTACACCAAGACTGCTTTTTCGAGCAGTGATACCAGATCAGAGGGAGTGCATCAATTGATACATTCAGATTTGTGTGGTCCCATGTTGTCTACCTCTTTGACAGGGTATGAGTATTATGTTACATTCATCGATGACTTTTCCAAGAAGACCTGGATCTATTTCCTTAGAAGCAAGAGATCAGAGGAAGTCTTGCTTCGGTCCCAAGAGTTCAAAGCTCTTGTGGAGAACCAAACAAGAAAGAAGATCAAGGTACTTCGGTCAGACAATGGGGGTGAGTATACTTCCCATGCGTTAGATGAGTTCTGTAGACAGGAGGGTATCAAGAGGCAGTTGACAGTTCCTTACACTCCACAATAGAATGGAGTGGCTGAAAGCAAGAACCATTCAATAGTGGGTGTAGCTAGAGCCATGCTACATGATCAAAGTCTTCCTTTCTTTCTATGGGCGGAGCCCTGCAGTACTGTTGTTTATGTACTGAACAGGAGTCCGCACCGTGCCTTGGGGTGCAAAAATCTTGAGGAGATGTTCATCGGAAAAGTGACTGAGATAGGTCACTTTCGTATATTTGGTTGTGTTACATACTCACATGTCCCTTCTGAGAAGAGGACAAAGTTGGAGGCTACAAGAGAGAGGGGTATCTTTGTTGGGTACGACGAGACTTCAAAGGCTTTTCGCATATACCTTCCTACACAAAGGAAAGTTGTGGTGAGGAGGGAGGTGAAGTTTGAGGAGGAGAAAGCCTTTAGAAGATCTCTAGATTCTGAGATAGAGGAGCATCAAAGTACTCCACATGTGATAGTTCAGAGTTCAGTGAGTCAAGGTACAGGATCATCGGTTTCACGAGTGACTGGGTCACAGGTTACAGGTTTCTCAATTTCAGGGGCTTAGTCTTCAGGGACTTCTAGTACATGGATAGGTTCACTGATCACAGGTTCACAGGTTGCACCTTCAAGTGATTCGGATACACTTGGTACAGGTTTAGGTTCACCAGGGACAGGATCTCAAATTATTGGTACTTCTTTAGGGAGACATTTGTCTAGTGAGGATGTAGAGGAGGGTCTGAGTCAGGGTGCTTCTTCCAAGAAGAGAAAGCCAGGTTGGCTTAAGGAACTTATGAAAGAAGCAGAGAAGTATGTCGGACCACCCAGGAGGGAGGTTAGAGAGAGCAAGGCACCTGAGAGATTTTCCAGCTATATGGCACAGGTGACTAGCTTGCGTGATACCGTACCGACCACTTATGAGGAGGCTTCCGTACACCAAGTTTGGAGAGATGCCATGATGGAAGAGTACAATTCCATCATGAAGAATGGGGTGTGGGAAGTGGTTCCGAGACCAAAGGGGAAGTCAGTTGTGACTTCCAAGTGGCTTTACAAGATCAAGCATACTGGGGATGGCAGCATCGTGAAGTACAAAGCTCGTTTTGTTGTGCGTGGGTTCTCACAGATAGAGGGAGTTGACTATGATGAGACCTTTGCGCCAGTGGCAAATTTTCTTCGATCAGAGCAATGATCTCTGTCGTGGCAAAGATGGGTTGGAAGATCCATCAAATGGATATGAAGACCGCTTTTCTCAACGGTCTTCTACAAGAGGTGTATTTAGAGCAGCCACAGGGCTTTGAGGAGTATGAGAGAGATTCTCATGTGTGCAAGCTGAAAAAGGCCTTGTATGGTCCGAAGCAAGCCCCTCGGGCTTGGTATTCTAGGATCGATTCCTACTTGCTATTTAGAAGTGCTTAAAAAGAATCATATTTTGTTGAATCTAAAGTTGTCATTCCAGTGCTTTAAAAACTAGTAAATTTTTCCAATATTTTGCAAGTACTGAAATTAGTTTTAGTTTTTATCTTTTATTCATTCATTCCATCATATTCTAATAATTTAACTCGTTGTTTTTAAGCGGGTCTGTTGCCGCCTTACACACACCTGTGTCACGTGGCAGAAATCTTCAAGCCACTCAGTGTGTCCTTGGGGGCAAGTCTCGAGTCAAGGTTGTCACCTTGTTCTTGACTCCTCTGTTTAGGCCCAACTCCTAACGAAGCCAAGGGGGGTAGACCCTATTAAGTTACTAAGGATAATTACTTAGTACGGTGATATTAAATTGAATGAGTTACTTAGGAGTTTCGAATTTAACCATAAACAATCAAAGATGACAAGATGCAAAAATGAGAGCACGAAAGCACAATGCTGAGACACAATATAAATATATAGCAAGAAAATAACCAGTGCCTTAAAAATGGAGTCAAAAAAAAAATCAATGTACTTGCATGTGCTTGGAGTGAATGTTTTGCAATTGCTTCTTGGTACGTTTTAAGTTAATGTGAGGTGTGAGTTGATTAAAATTAGGCGAAGGGGTGGACTCCAGATATACCCGAGAGTACTTGGAGTATGTCCAAAACTAAACCTTCACGGCTACCCGCAAGGAATATGTGGGCTGAATGGAGTCTCTAGGGCTATTGTTCATAATGCACCCGTTAGGGTGTGACAGAGATCGGCGCCCCGAGGTCACTTTTCAGAAGTTCCCGCTTCCTTTGGGTATTTTGCCACCGTAATGGTTTGATCTAGGTGTTGGATTTTCACCTGATGGTTTCTCAATTTGGGAGAGTGAATCCTAATTATACTAGTCACTCAAGTGCTTTTGATACAGCTTGACTGATCGGATGAACCGCAGCCAAGTGCAGAGCATACACACCGGAGTCTTGTCAATTTTAGTAAATTTTAAACTGGGTGTTCTTGTTAAAAAGAAAACCCTCCAGGAACCTCTTTCGATCCAAGTGGATCTCAATCGGGGAATCAAGGAGGAGTTAATTTTATAATAGCTGAAAAATAAATGATGAAAAGGAAAACACAGATACACAATTCTGGTTTTCTAATTAGTCCTACCACGAATCTCTTTCCCCTTTCGGGTCAATCAGGAAGTCGTGGGGTAAGTATTAAAATTACTTTGAAATATCAAATATGGAAGATGAAATTGATAATGAATTAAAGTATACTACCCTGCAGATTAGAGCTATGCTATTTTGAAAAGGGATGAACAAAAAGTATAAAAAAAGACACCGACGCAAATCCCCCCAGGGGGGATGGGGAATGGGCTCAAAAGAGCCTATTCAAAAAATTATTTTTATTAACAGCGGTTACAATATCATAGAATTGATATAATGCCTCTTGATCCTTATACAGAGTGAAATCAAGAGCTTACAAAGTGCGAAAATTAAAGGTTTTAGTCAAATGGGAGACCCTTGGGGGGATTTGAACGCTCCTTAAGCCACTTTCGAGTAGCAGCTTCCTTTCTTTTCTATCACACCTGCTAAAAACCAGCGAGCATATTAGACTAAAATATGCCCAAAAGCACTCTGAAAGTACCTTTGGGTCAGCTTACTTTTAACCAAAAAAAACTAAGTCAAAACTAGCTAAAAAGGTAAAAAAGGAACCAAGGAAAGCAGGATTTCCTTGGGATCTTGGCTTGCCTTTTGGGCAGCCAATAAGATGTGCACTTTTATTGCAGAATATGAAATTTTAACGTACAGCAAACAGAAATCAAATGCATGCAAGCTACAAATTTTCTTTAAAATTACATGCAAAAAAAGACGATTTCCCTAAAGCTAGATCTAGAATGCTTATGAAACCTTTTAGGAGTAAGATCTAGACTATGGGCTTTGAGAAAATAGATCTATGTTGAAATTACTTTTAAGATGATATATCTAAACAAAATCAAAGCTATGAACAAAGTTACCGAGTAAAAGAGTTGATTTTTTTAAGAAATGAGAAGAAGAGGAGAGAAGGCCGGCTCGTTGCTTGAATGGAGCAAGCTGAAAGGAGGCCCTTTTGTGGAGTGCTGAAGGACAGAGTCTTGAGCTTATTGGATAAGGAATGGCATCAATCTTGATCCACACCTTCATCCAATCAGGAACAAGCAACTAGACAACACAAGCCTGCACAACACCTCGTGAGATCTGGATATAGATGTATAAAGCAACAAAAATGAAAGATCATGCAAAAATAATCTTATTTAAGCATGTAACTGAAATTCTTGAGCATACATTATATGGATAAACAAGATCAAGCAATCTAACTTGCCTAGTTTACACCCTTACTTGATTCAACCGAATCCTTGAAGCCAGAACACGAAAGCAGCACAAAACTTGGAAAGAAATTGTAGTTACCACATTAGCAGCATAACACTGAGAATCCACACAATCACATGCACTACACAGTATAGCCTCCAAAGCTTCTTTATTCACAACTGATGATCAATACACAATTACAATGGCAAGCCCTTCAATCCAGCTCTAACTAGCTTGGAAGAGGCTGTTGTGCTTGGATATATACAAAAACCGGGAGAGTCCATCAATGCCTGATCTGTGTCTAACTAAGCCAGATCTGAGTCTCACTGAGAGCAATTGTCAATCGGAGAGCTGATCTGACTGACACCTCAACCTGTTGATTGAATTATCCACCAAAACTCATCCAAATGAGCCAAAACGTGTTGAGGAGAGAGGGAGGGCGAAATTCCCCATAAAGGATGCTGAAGATCAACTCTGGATCTGATTTGATCACCTCCTTCAGTCAAGGATTTGTCAGATCCAGTCAATCTGCTTCATATCTGACTGATTTCAATCAAATCGGCTGAGAATCCACTGATTTATGATTTTGGATTTGCTCCATTATTCATCAATTTATTAATTAAAATAATCAATAATTGATTTCTTGGCCTTTCTGACCTGAGTGATGGAAAATCACTCAAAACTAGGAAATAGTGGGTCCATCGGTTCACATGGTGCTCTTAGCTTGAAAATGAGCACCTACATGACTGAAACTAATTATTTGGCCCACTTTTATTACAAAATCAATTTTTCCAATTAAACTATTAAAAAATAGCCTAAGTTTTGGAAAAATTAAATTTTAATAAAAAAACACTGAAAAAACTAAAAAATTGAAAAATTGAAAAAACCTAAGGGGACTTAGACATGTTCATATGACTCGACCATGATGTCTAGCATGTTTATACATTGACACATAGACTCTAATTACCTCAATAGGCCCAAATGCCAAGCCGACCACCCCAACTTTGGAGGTATGGAGTGAAAAACTCAGAAATTATCGGTTGTTTATTCAACAACCAATAATAACCAAGGGAAAAAACACCCTGGGCTGATCGGATTGACAAATAAAGTCTAAGAGACTGAGTCTTTTACAGACACTATCATGCTAGAACTTTTATTACAATTCCCCCATGGGGTATGAACATGTGATATAGTACAACAAAGCTTCCCAGAAGCAAAACTGAAGGTTCTCTGAAGTCCGAACAAGTTATCCTTGTCCAGTTCACCAGGCTCACTTGATAAAAAATACCACTAAGTACAACTTAGGTGGTAACATTCTGGCTCCAACTGTGGGACATGTGCTCGATCTGGTCTTTAAGGCAAGGAGGGGATACGAGAACACCAGAATCTCTGGTTTATATACCCTGTAAAAACATCTCAACTTGACAAAAAAAACCTTAGTAGCACAAGCTTTACATAAAAAACCAAATGAACCATTAAGCTAATTTATTTAAACAAAATAAATGTAACTAACTAATGAAAACAAAAATGTTTGATTATAGCTAAGTAAAAAACAAAAAATGCGGAAAGTAAATGCTCTTTTTCAAGGAGCTTATTTTCCTACTCTAAGCATGATATAAAAATGGTTAAGTGTAATCAGAAATCCAATGTAACCACCTAAGAATTTTATTAACATAAAAAAGATTTTCCTTGTCTTTGGTTACCAGCCAAAGTAAGGATACTTTATTCAGAAAATGCAAACCTGCATGATGATCCGGAAGGGGCAGGATGGATGGGAAATCATAGGCATAAATAATGTCGTCAAACTTCCTCCCAAACTGGTAAGTGCTTGCGCAGGCTGCTTCTATCCATGACTGGACAGGATTGATGTACAAATCGGAATGATGAGGTAGATTGACTACACCATCATACTGATCATCAAGGCTTACCGGATGATAATTCACTGTATAAGCCCCAAGCGGCTCCAAGTCATGAGGAAACTCTATATGTGAAGATGATAGTTGAGACTGATATTCTAATAACTGCATCACATCTGTCTTTTCACAACACTGCTTCTCCATGTCTTCATTATTGATACCTTTGTGTGGCTCTGCATGATATGACTCTGAATGATCATATGGATAAACTGCATGCTCCTTTTTCATATCAAAGTTTCCCAAGGCCACATGGTCCATGCTCTCTCTTTTAGATATGCCATAGACAGAAAAATCAACAAAACCATCAAAAGTTTCTAGTTCATTATTTTCCTCTTTATTCATGTCACAGACTAGATTTTCCATGAATGTCCAGGATTCCTCATCAACATCTTTATCGAGGATAAGGGAGTCTTCGTCACTTGTATCATGCTCCAAGTTATACTTGTCCTCATTTTCATACTCCTCTTCTTCAGAGAAAAGGTCAGAAGGTAGTAAACCTTCCAGACTGTCATCATTATATGGAGAACACATAGCAGTCCCATCATGTATATTACAGTTTTCATCATAAGTTTCACTATAAGATTCTGCAATGGTTTCATCCTCAGGCTTGTACTATTTAGATGGTAATAATGGGTAGGCCTGGCCTACCATGTATATATGATCAGGCTCACTTGAATTTGTTTCCTGATTACTGACCTCGGGAAGTCCATGTTCCATGACTTGATTTGCAACATAACAAGTGCTTTCTTGGTGGAATTGTTCACAGGGTCTACACCATGGAATTACTTCTTCTACCATGTTAGTTGAGTCTAACATGTTTGGAATCCTAAGCTCTTGTTGAGGAAACTTCTTTTGATACATCTGATTCTGCCTAGGCTGAAAGTTCCTAGGTCCATTATTTCTTTCCATTGTGATTATTTTATTGTGCATAGGATTCAATTGTGCAGACTGATCTGTCATAAGTTGGTTTTGACTAGTAACCAAGTCTTTTATCATGTCTGTTACCTTTTCCATGGGATCTTTAAAGGCTCCCTTTTCTTCTGATTCAAAGGCTTTTCCCTTTTCTTCGTTGTATGAAGTGTTTCCCCTAGTGTAACCTGGAATGTTGGATTTGCCTGAAGACTGCATATTCTTTTCTATTTTCTCGGCCAATTCCTGAGCAGTTTTTAGATCGGTCGGCTCTTTGTCCCTTAACTGGTACCTCAAATCACCAATAAAAGCTTCGATGTAAGATATGAGGATGGAGGCATCCCTTGGCTTGATTTCTCTAGGGAGGTCCACAACCACACGCCTGAACTTAGTATTAAATTCATCAATAGTTTCCTTCTCCATCTTCTTTATGTTATGGAGGGCAGCAAGGAGATGTCTTGGTTCTCTCTTTTCCCCCCATTTCTTCTTAAAACCCTCTAGGAATTCACTAAGAGTTTTATATGAATCATCATCTAGGTCAAAGTACCATTCTTCAGCATCATCTTCCAAGGATAAAGCAAAGAGCGTCATTTTGACATCATCATGGTCATGGGCAGCATCATTGCAATAACTGACCATGTGCTTTTCAAACTTTCGAAGGTGAGACTTGGCAGTGATGGCATTATTGCCCTGAAATATGGGGAGCTTCTTGATAGCATCATTCGGAATGTCATGAGGACTACCTGCTATTTGAGAAAAGTCAAGGGGTTTGTAAAATTCCGTCATTTCTTGAGATTAGTGAACATGACTCTCTACAAATATGTGATGGACATCTGAGAGGGATTGGTCCACTAAATCTTCAAGGTTTCTATGAGAAGTCTGCCTATTCAATCTTTCCCTAATAAACCTTTCGGGATCAAGGAGAGGATTGAATAATTGTTGGCGGTTTCTTCGGGTAGAAATTCTTAAAGGGATGTTAGACAGTGGAGTCGCCAAATGGATCGAGTTTTAATTTTTATGTTTTTTAAAGACTAAATCAATCAAACGTTTTTATCTTTTTAGTTGTTTAGAAAAAAGTTAAGCTAAGTCGTACTCGGGAATAAAAAGATTTATCCCCGGCAACGGCGCCAAAAAGTGTTGCCGCCTTACACACACCTGGGTCACGTGGCAGAAATCTTCAAACCACTCGGTGTGTCCTTGGGGGCAAGTCTCGAGTCAAGGCTATCACCTTGTTCTTGACTCCTCCGTTTAGGCCCAACTCCTAACGAAGCCAAGGGGAGTAGACCCTATTAAGTTACTAAGGATAATTACTTAGTACGGTGATGTTAAATTGAATGAGTTACTTAGGAGTTTGGAATTTAATCATAAACAATCAAAGATGACAAGATGCAAAAATGAGCGCACGAAAGCACAATGCTGAGACACAATATAAATATATAGCAAGAAAATAACTAGTGCCTTAAAAATGGAGTCAAAAAAGAAATCAATGTACTTGCATGTGCTTGGAGTGAATGTTTTGCAATTGCTTCTTGGTACGTTTTAAGTTAATGTGAGGTGTGAGTTGATTAAAGTTAGGCGAAGGGGTGGACTCCAGATATACCCGAGAGTACTTGGAGTATGTCCAAAACTAAACCTTCACGGCTACCCACAAGGAATATGTGGGCTGAATGGAGTCTCTGGGGCTATTATTCATAACGAACCCGTTAGGGTGTGACAGAGATCAGCGCCCCGAGGTCACTTTTCAGAAGTTCCCGCTTCCTTTGGGTATTTTGCCACCGTAATGGTTTGATCTAGGTGTTGGATTTTCACCTGATGGTTTGTCAATTTGGGAGAGTGAATCCTAATTATACTAGTCACTCAAGTGCTTTTGATACAGCTTGACTGATCGGATGAACCGCAGCCAAGTGCAGAGCATACACACCGGAGTCTTGTCAATTTTAGTAAATTTTAAACTGGGTGTTCTTGTTAAAAAGAAAACCCTCCAGGAACCTCTTTCGATCCAAGTGGATCTCAATCGGGGAATCAAGGAGGGGTTAATTTTATAATAACTGAAAAATAGATGATGAAAAGGAAAACACAGATACACAATTCTGGTTTTCTAATTAGTCCTACCACGAATCTCTTTCCCCTTTCGGGTCAATCAGGAAGTCGTGGGGTAAGTATTAAGATTACTTTGAAATATCAAATATGGAAGATGAAATTGATAATGAATTAAAGTATACTACCCTGCAGATTAGAGCTATGCTAGTTTGAAAAGGGATGAACAAAAAGCAAAAAAAAAGACACTGATGCAAATCCCCCCATGGGGGGATGGGGAATGGGCTCGAAAGAGCCTATTCAAAAAATTATTTTTATCAACAGCGGTTACAATATCAAAGAACTGATATAATGCCTCTTGATCCTTATACAAAGTAAAATCAAGAGCTTACAAAGTGTGAAAATTAAAGGTTTTAGTCAAATGAGAGACCCTTGGGGGGATTTGAACGCTCCTGAAGCCACTTTCGAGCAGCAGCTTCCTTTCTTTTCTGTCACACCTGCTAAAAACCAGCGAGCATATTAGACCAAAATATGCCCAAAAGCACTCTGAAAGTACCTTTGGGTCAGCTTACTTTTAACCAAAAAAAACTAAGTCAAAACTAGCTAAAAAGGTAAAAAAGGAACCAAGGAAAGCAGGATTTCCTTGGGATCTTGGCTTGCCTTTTGGGCAGCCAATAAGATGTGCACTTTTATTGCAAAATATGAAATTTTAACGTACAGCAAACAAAAATCAAATGCATGCAAGCTACAAATTTTCTTTAAAATTACATGCAAAAAAGGACGATTTCCCTAAAGCTAGATCTAGAATGCTTATGAAACCTTTTAAGAGCAAGATCTAGACTATGGGCTTTGAGAACATAGATCTCTGTTGAAATTACTTTTAAGATGATATATCTAAACAAAATCAAAACTATGAACAAAGTAACCGGGTAAAAGAGTTGATTTTTTAAGAAATGAGAAGAAGAAGAGAGAAGGTCGGCTCATTGCTTGAATGGAGCAAGCTGAAAGGAGGCCCTTTTGTGGAGTGCTGAGGGACAGAGTCTTGAGCTTATTGGATAAGGAATGGCGTCAATCTTGATCCACACCTTCATCCAATCAGGAACCTGCAACTAGACAACACAAGCCTGCACAACACCTCGTGAGATCTGGATATAGATGTATAAAGCAACAAAAATGAAAGATCAAGCAAAAATAATCTTATTTAAGCATGTAACTGAAATTCTTGAGCATACATTATATGGATAAACAAGATCAAGCAATCTAACTTGCCTAGTTTACACCCTTACTTGATTCAACCGAATCCTTGAAGCCAGAACACGAAAGCAGCACAGAACTTGGAAAGAAATTGCAGTTACCACATTAGCAGCATAACACTGAGAATCCACACAATCACATGCACTACACAGTATAGCCTCCAAAGCTTCTTTATTCACAACTGATGATCAATACACAATTACAATGGCAAGCCCTTCAATGCAGCTCTAACTAGCTTGGAAGAGGCTGTTGTGCTTGGATATATACAAAAACCAGGAGATCCAGCCCAGGGGGGGCGCAAATCCCAAGGAGATAAACCAAATATGCTGATGGAGAATCCATCAATGCCTGATCTGTGTCTAACTGAGCCAGATCTAAGTCTCACTGAGTGCAATTGTCAATCGGAGAGTTGATCTAACTAACACCTCAACCTGTTGACTGAAGCATCCACCAAAACTCATCCAGATGAGCCAAAACATGTTGAGGAGAGAGGGAGGGCGAAATTCCCCATAAAGGATGCTGAAGATCAACTCTGGATCTGATTTGATCACCTCCTTCAGTCAAGGATTTGTCAGATCCAGTCAATCTGCTTCATATCTGACTGATTTCAATCAAATCGGCTGAGAATCCACTGATTTATGATTTTGGATTTGCTCCATTATTCATCAATTTATTAATTAAAATAATCAATAATTGATTTTTGGGGCTTTCTGACCTGAGTAATGGAAAATCACTCAAAACTAGGAAATAGTGGGTCCATCGGTTCACATGGTGCTCTTAGCTTGAAAATGAGCACCTACATGACTGAAACTAATTATTTGGCCCACTTTTATTACAAAATCAATTTTTCCAATTAAACTATTAAAAAATAGCCTAAGTTTTGGAAAAAATAAATTTTAATAAAAAACACTGAAAAAACTAAAAAATTGAAAAATTGAAAAAACCTAAGGTGACTTAGACATGTTCATATGACTCGACCATGATGTCTACCATGTTTATACATTGACACATAGACTCTAATAACCTCAATAGGCCCAAATGCCAAGCCGACCACCCCAACTTTGGAGGTATGGAGTGAAAAACTCAGAAATTATCAGTCGTTTATTCAACAGCCAATAATAACCAAGGGAAAAAACACCCTGGGCTGATCGGATTGACAAATAAAGTCTAAGAGACCGAGTCTTTTACAGACACTATCATGCTAGAACATTTATTACAATTCCCCCATGGGGTATGAACATGTGATATAGTACAACAAAGCTTCCCAGAAGCAAGACTGAAGGTTCTCTTAAGTCCGAACAAGTTATCCTTGTCCAATTCACCAGGCTCACTTGATAAAGAATACCACTAAATACAACTTAGGTGGTAACAGGGTCCAAAGAAAAAGAGGAGGAAGCTCTGCTCAAAATCCGAGTTTTGGGTCTCCCGGGACATCAAAAACCCCTCAGTTTTCCCCTCTTCTTCTTTCCCCTTCACTCCATAAAGTTGTATAAGTCTTTAGACCTGTTTTATAGGGTTTGTGACATCTTTTAATTTCATTTTTCTGATATTGTAATCATAAGTAATTAAGAATGCAAGTGGGCTACATAGCACCCACACTTCATCCCCCCAGGGGGGATTGGTAGTGTCTCTTTCGTCGCTCGAATTTTTCTAACAATCACACGCACACAATCCGTTTTCTTTGAAGGTTGTATTAGTTAGTTATTTCATTTCATTTCCATCAGTTAAGTTGTTTAAATAATTTTGTTCCCTCGCTCGTTGCCACGAAGTATACTCTCTCCACCAACCAAAGGCTTCTTGTCGATTATTGGTGGATGATCAAAAAGTGACACATAGCTTGTGGTTTCCTTCAGGATTTAGTTTTTATTTGTTGCCACAATATTTTTGCTTCAGTTTACAAATTGAAACAAACATTTTGTCATTCCGATGTATGCTCTTACCCATCGCATGTTCGCCCTGAGCTTTGGGATAATCAAAAGCAAGAATGCGTACTGATCAATTCTTCACATCTAAATAATTAATTCACAGTAATAAAATCAACAACCTTCTAAACATTGTGAAAATTTGGCACAACGCCTTTTGACATTATTGGGCAAATTTCTCAAAGGAAGCGGGAAATACTGAATAGTGACCTCAAGATACAGTTAGGCTACACCCTTGTTGGTGTTGAACACTTTCTCAGAGACTCGGATTCAGCCCACATTTTCGAGTGAGGAACCAATTTTGTCATCTCTCCAGACATATTCTCACTACTTCATAAGTATATCGAGAATCCCCCTTCCCTTAAATCAACTCATCTCTAATAATTAAAACTGGCCAAGACACATTGCAAAACATTTCCTTTTCAACAGCAATTTTTACTCCATTTGGCACTGCTCTGAGTACAAAACAATCTTATTTTCATCTGATTATCAGTTTTGTCAATGTTAATCTTTATATACCCATGTTATATGTTGTTGAATGTTTAAACAATTTTGCATCAGTCTTGCGCATAATTATTTACCAAAAAACTCCTAAAACAATTTAATTTCGTCATTAACAACTAAAACATAAAGAGCCTTAGTTGAACTCTTTCTTAGGGACCACCCCCTTGGCTTCGTTAGGAGTTTGGCCTAAACGGAGGAGTCCAGATCAAGTGACAGTACTTGACTCGAGACTTGCCCCCAAGGACACACCTAGCAGCTTGAAGATTTCTGTTGCACTTAACCCCCAGGTGTGTGAAAGGCGGCAACACGTGTTACCACACAGATTGTAGTTGTCAATTAGAGGTATCCTATCCAGAACAGAGGGTAGGACAACTAGACCGGTGACACTTTGAGGATCCCAATTACCACTAGATAAGATGGTTGGTTTTCACACCGAGAGGGATTCTCGTCATTTTATGCTATAAAATAGCAAAGGGGGAGACCCTTACTAGCCAAATGAGACTAGCAGAAAGACAAGAAACTCCAGTAAGGTTATGGAAAAAGGACACAAGGAGAACTTGCCTTCGAACCCAAGATCTAAGAAACAAATAGCAAGAGAGGGCTTAGACAGAAGGATAGTGTTTAATATGAATGAAAAAGATCCCAAATAGTTTATTTCTTACTATCTTCATTAATTGAGGTGATCCGGGTTGAAAGTGCTAGGTGAAGAATACCCAAATTGCTACCTTGGGGGAATTTGAAGCAACAAATGGAGAAAAGACCAAGATAATGATTTAGCTAACAGTTAAATATTCTTAACACTTCAAATGCTTGCTTGGATGATAGATCAAACACTCATAAAGATAACAAGCAACTTGCGAGTCACAAAAACCAAAAATACAGCCTTCCAAACAAGGAGGGTGAATTGATCTAACTACTAGTGCCTAATCTAAATGGGAAGATGAGGTCCAAATGTGACGCCCTATGGGGTACTACAGGTTTTAAGGGATGGCCGCAAATACCCAAGTTCCACTATTTTCAAATTCTAAGTTAAATGACCCAAGGAATTTTCTAAAACTTTTTACAGTTCAAACCCCAACCCGACTTCAAGTTTGTTTTCAAATTGTTTAATGCCCAACCCAATGAACTTGTGTACTGCAAGTGAGTTGCTATCTCATAAACAATGAAAGTACTAGAAACATTAGTTGAACTTCACAAATTTTAAAGGCAGAAAATTAAATAAATTCACACCATGAAATTTTAGACACCAAAAGCTTTGGTAAATTGCCCAAGAAAAACACCCTAAGGGGAAAGCCTGTGAAAGAGAGAGAATGGGAGTATTTATTTCTTTTCAAATGGAAATGTACAACAATGAAACAACAAAGAGATCAATGATTTTAACCCCTTGACGACAGCCATCAATTTTGGAATTTCAAAGACTGAAAAATTGCTCCTGCCTCATACTCCACAATACACCAACATTGGAAATTGTGCCCAACTCAGACAATATGGTTAGTCAAATACATGGTTACTTGGGAGCGAGAGCGAAAGCGAGAAGCGAAAGCAAGAAGCGAGAGCGAAGTGAAAAGCGAAATTTTCAAAAGCTTCTGGAGTGGGAGCGTTTTTTATATAATATATATTTTTATATATTTTGATGCATATGTCAACAAAACCATGTGCATCCATCAAAATTCAAACCATTATACACAAATACGCAAAGTTTCTCATGTATATAGCAAGTAAGAGTGCATACAACCAAAACAGCTTTGAGTGCAATACATATCTGACCCAAAGTACATCAATAAATAAACTATAAACTAGGGATTCTTCAAAAACTAGTTTTGAGGCCACCAACATCAATCTGAACAATCAGCACCACCAACATCAAGATACATAGAGGGGTTGATGTGTTTGATTAAATGGCAATTCCATACCCTCATACATGATAGAATCCAGTGGAAACATTCCAATCTTGAAATCCTAGAAACTATTCACCCTGTTGAATTTTGAATGGGATCAAAAATTCTACTTTTTGCATTTGAAGTCCGATGAGGTTGGAACCATTCTAAAACATTCCAAAACAATTAATGGTAATGTTAAAAATATAAGTAAAAGGATCGAAAATGAAAGATAAGGAGAATGCCAACTTTTACTTTAAGAATTTAATATTACCATTTAATACTACTAATGATTACTAAGGTTAGGTTTTTTATTATTAGAGTAGGATTTGCCTCCTTTATATAGCATTAGTATGGACCTAGGGTTAGTTACTCCCCACCCATCACTTAAAATTTTGGTTTTTATTGAAGAAAACTTGGAAAAAAAGGTGCTCGTCAATGGAAATGTACAGTAACTCAATAGCTCCTCTCTAAATACAATCCCAGATGAAGTGGTATCTGATCTCTATGTGCTTTGACTTGTCATGAAACACTGAATTCTTAGAGAGCTAAATGCAACTCTAATTGTCACAGTAGATAACTGTGGGCCTCGGCTCTTGATCAAATAAATCCACCAACAACTTGCGAAGCAGCAGTGCCTCGCAACTAGCTGACTAGCCGCCATGTACTCAGCCTCTGCGAAACTCAAAGCAATAGAGACTTTTGCTTGCGACTAAACCACAACACTGTCGTCGAACCCAAACTGAAACAACAACCAAAAGTGCTCTTCTGGCCCTTCACACTGCCTACCCAATTTGAATTCGTGAAGCCAACAAAACTAACACCATCCAACCTCCTGTAGTGCAGACCATAATCCATTGTCCTTTCTAGGTATCTCAACACATGTTTTGTGGCTACCTAATGCACTCTCCTAGGTTCCACCATGAACTAACTGAGAGTGTTCACCACAAAACACAAGTCTGACCTAGTGTTGACCAAATACATCTAATAACCAACGAGCTGACAATATAAGATAAGATCCACCAACTCTTCCTCAGAAGCATGAAGCTTCTTCCAGTTGATGATCGTCAGTGTGGCCATCGGCATGGAGTTCTCCATCTGAAATCTCCTCAAAACATTAACTGCATACTTTCCTTGTCCCAAGAAAATATGACCAGGCTCCTGCCAAACCTCCAATCCCAGATAATAATGCATCAACCCAATGTTTGTCATATCAAACTCTAAAGCAAGATCTCTCTTGCACGTTGTAATAAGCCTCTCCTCACATGTAATAAACAAGTCATCCACATATAGAAAAATAATGACTTGTAATAAACAAGTCATCCAAGTAGTAAAGATTAGGACCAGCCGCACTCTTCTAAAATCCCATCGACAACAAGTAAGAGTCTGCCCTGGAGTGCCAAGCTCGAGGAACTTGCTTCAGCCCATACAAGGCTTTCTTCAGCCTGCAAACATAAGACTCTCTCCCATGTATCTCAAAGCCCTATGGTTGCTCAACATATACCTCCTCTAGAAGAAGTCCATTGAGAAATGCAGTCTTCACATCCATCTGATGAATCTTCCAACCTATCTTTGTTGCAATAAAGTTCATTACTTTGATCGAGGTGTAACAAGCAATCGATGCAAAGGTCTCGCCATAATCCACTCCCTCTATATGTGAGAACCCTCGTGCCACAAACCGAGCTTTGTATTTCTCCAAATTGGCATATGCAGCATGCTTTACCTTGTAAAGCCACCAAGAAGTCACAACAGACTTCCCCTTAGGTCTCGGAACAATCTCCCAAACATCATTTTTCATTATGGAATGATACTCTTCCATCATGGCATCTATGCACACATGATGTTGGTATGCCTTGTCAAAAGTAGAATGCTCTGAATCACGAAGGCTAGCCACCAAAGCCATGCCAAGTCTGTTTGACATCTAAAAATCTCGTACAGGTCTCTTGAGATCTCCAAAAGACTTAAGCTTCCCTGAAGACTCCTCCCACACTGGTGTATCATCCTCTGAAGGCTATGACTCGGAAGTAGAATTACTTGCAGTTGATGACCTCGAAATTGGTGAACCCTGTGAAATGAACACTAGAACTAGTGAACCTATAATCTGAGAACCTGAATTTGTACTAGGAGAGCCTACAAACTATGTCCCTGAACTCGAAGCACCTGTAACCTATGGACCAATCACCCTTGATACCTGTGACCCTACACTCTGAGTAGTTGGACTCTGACATGTGCTTACCTAAGGTGGAGAAGCATGCTACTCCTCCTGCTCTGCCTCACGAGACTTCTTGAAGGCTTGCTCCTCCTCAAACCTCACTTCTCGCCTCACAAGAACTTTCCTCTAAGCAGGAAGATAAATGTCAACTAAACAAAAGAAACTTCTCTCACAATCTGAAATTCACGGTCCACAACTCTTCCCCCTTAGCTTTGATACCATAAAAGTTTTTACCGTTCAAACCCCAAGTCGATTTCAACTCTGTTTTCGAATTGTTTAATGCCCAACCCAATGAACTTGTGTGTTGCAAGTGAGTTGTTATCTCATAAACAATGAAAGTAATGGGAACACTAGTTGAACTTCACAAATTTTAAAGGCAGAAAATTAAATAAATTCACACCATGAAATTTCTAACACTGAGATTTTTGGCAAACTACACAAGCAAAAACCCCTAAGGGGAAAACTTGTGAGAGAGAGAGAGTGCGTATTTATTTCTTTTCAAACGGAAATGTACAGCAATGAAACATCAAAGAAACAACTTATCTCAACTCCTGGAAGATAGCCATCAATTTTGGAATTTCAGGGACTGAAAAATTGCTCAAATTCAACAATACACCAACATTGGAAACAATGCCCAACTCAAGAAGAACAGTTAGTCAAATACTTTTAAGTCTGTGATCAATGAAACTGTTCTCTTCCTCGGTCTGTGTGCTCACTATCACAACAACGATTTGCATAGAAAATCATGCCTAGTCTGTTTGGAAACCCATGCCCTCTTGCTTCCTAAAAACTCGTGCCTCAAACAAAACCAAACTAGAATTTATTGCAATAGTCAATGACCTCAAAATTTGCACCAAACAATGACACTCATGCCCATTCTCTTCCTTGAAATCCATGCTCATTAAATGTGTTATACAAACTGGAATTAATGTTGGACCTGTGCCTTGGAATTCGTGCCCAAGGTTTCCTTCCTCTTCTCTCAAGCTCGACTTCCTCCAATGGACTCATGAAACAATTTGTTGTGCCTCATTTGCTTCCTTTCCTTTTTGTTTGGTTTATGGAGGTAGGTGAGGGGTCACCAAATCCAAGGGCCCACATTGAATTTGAAGCACTTAGATCAATGGATGAGATTAATGCACTTTCTCTCCATTAAAGATTAATTTCCCTCAACTATCACTTAAATATATTAAAAAGTCACTTTAATATCTAACGTGAAATAAATGTTCATCTCAAGTCATTTAATGCAAGGGTCATGTTATTTTCCCCTTTTAGTGACTTATGCACAAAGTCACTAGGTGAACAACTTCCTAGGTACAAAATCAACATTTTCCTAATTACTACAAACTAGGGTTTTAAGTTTATTTTGGTTGATTGTAGACAATGGAATGAGAAAATGCTAGATGCAAGATAGAGAACTTACCCGGATCCTTTAGGTTGAATGTAGGCCCTTCCCCTTTTCCCAACAATTACCAAATAAATCGAGCTTCAATCCCAAACAAGCAATGAACTCCACAATAGCACCCTTGCCAATCACAAATAAATTAGTAATCACTGTAAGAAAAATGCAATAGCCATGATCGAGATTTCATCAAAAGAAGCTATTGAAATGACAAATAGAGAGTGATCCCAACAGACAACAAGCTAGAAGAAATGATAATCCAAGATGAAGATAAACCCCTTGTGGAAAAACACCCAAGAGAAATGGGAGAGTCTCCCCTCCAAATCCCACTTGTGGAAAAACACCCAAGAGAAATGGGAGAGTCTCCCCTCCAAATCCCACTTGTGGATGACGCCCTCATGTCAAGACAATAATACAAAAGATATGCCATAAAAATATACTAGATCTAGTGGCAACGAGAACTCAGAAGAAAGATAAACGCATTCACCATCAGAAGCCCGAAGAGAAGATCAAAATTTGCTTTCTATTATTTTGCTCAAGAGCCAAAGTCCCAATGGGATACAATGAAAGGATCACCTCTCTTAAATAAGAGAGTGACGACCACATTCTAACTAACTCCATCCAACAGTTGAGGTTAAAAGATCATCAACGGTGACGATCTAATTTTTACATAACACATGGATCACTCACACAAGGGGCGCCCTTTTGCCTCTAGTGCCTAGGTACAATGAGATACATCATAATAATGTAATATGCATGTGGTACATGATGAGGGGGTTGCCTTAGGGGCTTAAATCACCCTAGGTCCCCTTTGGTACAATAACATAAGATACATCATGATAATACAATGCCAAACCATGGGGAAGTGTGCCCTCCAAAGGAAGAAGTCCTCCCTAGGACAAGGTTATAACATATGAAGTCATCCTCTGTGAAGATACAATGCATGGAAGACACATGAAGAGACTCGTCACAACATAAAATATCATCACCATGTCATTTCTTAGCCCACATTAACCAAATCGCTTTTTTTTTGGAGTAGCCATGGTCATTTTTTAAGGGAAATGTTGGTCCGTCATGTTGTAGAGTAAAAATGCCAATAAGTCCTTTTCCTTTGCCCAATATCATCATCTAAGTGCACCAAATAAATCAAAGACCTCAAATCCACCAATAGTGACTACAAATACCACATATAACCATCTAGATATGCATCCGGGACAAAACACCATCTCAAATAAGAAAAATATGGCCAGAATAATAAATCATAATAATCATGTATAATGGCCAAAAATCACCAACTCAACATGGAAATAGTGCATTAGATACATCTAGGTGACAAATGTACAATCTCGAACACTATAGTCAATTGCCTTGAGAAACGTATTTGACTGGGTCAGACTAGGTTGACCAAGTCAAAATACTCAAACTGAAGGCTGAGTAACAATCTGTATAATCTTGTATGCACAAGGGATGAATAAAGCTCACAAGTTTATGTTAATAACCAAACTAAAACATGTTAAACATAATAATGGCAACGAAAGATCAAATAAAATATAACTTGTGTCAGAGTAACCATCAAATCCTTTGTGAAGCCCCCTATTTATGCTCACTTACAAACTTAACGAAATTGCTAAGATGGGTGAAATGGTTGAAATAAGGCTAGGCTAGGGGAAGTGACTTGTACACCTTTACTTTATGATCTCTCAAATATAAAGGACACAGGAATCCACTTAAACATATGCAGATTAGAAAACATTAGGGGATGGGGGTGTCTCACACATAGATAAAGTGCTTATGATGTGTCCATTAGATTCTAGCAAGAAACCATAATTTACACAACTCTCAAAATTTCAAGATAGTTTTCGTTTCACCAGTTAGTCTCCAAAGGAAGGTGCCCTGGATAGCCTTGCAGGCCCCATATAATGACTTGGTCTTACCACCATTGCCCACAACCGTCCATAGGTGTGATGGAGTTACCACCCTATTGCCCTATCGAGGCAAATGGCCTTACATCATACAAATGATGAGTGCTCATCCCTTGGCCATTGACTAGTTTCGAGAAGACTTTAATTAGTTTCATTCATTTAGGCCAAGTGTTTAAAAACACAACTAATCGCAGTTGGCCTTGCATCCTTTAAATATGGCATTTATGCATTCCGATGCAACTCATTGATTGGCCCTCTTACGGTATTTCCTATGCTTAAAAGCACAACTATTTGCATCTTTCACCAAGGGCAAGCATTTCACTTTAGCATAGGACTACTAGCTTGGAGGACTAATAGAAACACTTTCACACTTCAAAGCCAAGACACAAATAACATGGTGTCCATCCAACATAGAGGTCTAAGTGGGGGAGAGTCTTTGAGTTCACAAGTCTAGGTCAAAATTCAGGGTAAGCATCAAGACGAAAGTAAACGAATTGACGGAGGAAAGTGCAAGGTGATGCTAACATAGTATGGATAAGGATAAGTCTGTGTAAGGTAGGCAATACTAGTGGGCATGTATAATGGCCTTTACACTAGAGACTATTTGACTACTCATGACACAAGTTTAAATAGCAACCAACATATAACTCAACAACACTATCAATAAATCATGTACAGTCACAGTTATTAACATAAATCATAGAGACAAATAAAACATCCAAAATGAAATATATATACCTACTCATCCATATACATGTCTCTGGAATCAACTGTAATTGTGTATGGGTAAAGAAAATACACCGGCTGCCTGCTCTGTAAAATGAACCATGACTAAACCAAAATCATCTCAATGGGGTCATGCAGGGTCAGTCGTGACAAGGGGGAAACTGTTGCTACTAGCTTTGAGTATCATGTACCACTGATGATCATCTCAATACGGCCCATCACTGAAAAGGACTAGGCTCTGAACTGGGACAAAATATGGTTTGCTATATCATGGTAGCTCCAGCCACTATGGATGTGATAATAGTGCCATAAGAAGTAGATCCACCAACAGTGAGCCAAAGTGGTATTACCCTAAGTCACATGGTTCGAATTCGAATTCGAGTTCGACAACCATTTGAATCGGTTCGAATTCGAATTTTTGGATGAGGTTCGTTTGAGATTCGTCTTGAGATTCGAATATATATATATAATATTAAAACTGTTAATAAAATATGCTATTGTAATTAAGTTTAAACTATAAAATGAAATATGTTATGCTTAAATAGTTTAAGAAATAAACAATAAAACTGAAATCTCACTCTTAAACATAAAAATATGTTTAAAAATAAATCTGTCTAGGAGTCCAATCTTCGACAACGGTAGAGAAATTAGCAAAATCGTGGGTTGTGAGTTGATTTCGGGTTGTGACTTGACTCGTGAGCACTGAGCACTGAGCACTGAGCACCGAGTATTGAGTAGTGAGCACCAAACTACAACCTACAACCCAGCTGCGAACAAGATGTGAACAATGAGGGAAATTAGAGATGAAGTTTTTGTGTTGTGTGGCGTGGAGAAGAGAGAGAAACCAAGAACTACAGTGAATTTGGCCGGGCCTCAAAAAGTTTATACTAGCGTAAACCGTAAGAGTAAACCATGAGAGTGTTAAAGTTGCGTGAGGTATGTACATAGGGTTAAAAAACCATGCGATTTTTTTCGATTTTTAATTAAATTCGGCATTTAATTCGAATTTGAATTCGATGAAATTCGTTTTTAAGATTCGACGAATTTAATTCGAATTTTTTTCTCTTCTTGAAATTCAGCAAATTTCGAACCTCAGGGTTCAAATTCGCCGAATCTTGTGACTTAGGTATTACCGATGATTGACCGGATACATAACCCAACATCTCCCAAGGTTCAAAGTGCCAAGCTCTGACTCAAAGTCATGGAAAAACCCTCAAGGAACCAAGCCCATATAGTTTCAATACACATTAAGATTTCCAGAATGCACCTGAACATATTCCAACTCGACCATACCTTCAATTGATCCTCATTTATGAAATTTGCCCACCAAAACCTCAAGCCAAAATTTGTCAAAAATTCAAGGTTTTTATCCTTAGGGATGAGAACAAGGAAGGTGGAGTTGATGTTGTTAACCACCTTTTTCTTAATCCTTGGGCTGTTGAGAAAGCACAGAGATCTTTCTGGATTATTGGCCAAAATATTATGTAGAAGTCTGTTGTGTATCCCTCAGTACCTAGTGCCTTATACTTTGAGGGCTTCCCATGCCTCCTTAAGGGCGAATAGATTCATTGACCTTTTCTTCTTCAATTATTAGCTTGGGAATGTTGGATATAAGAGCAAATGTTGTTTCAGGATCTTTTGGAGGATTCTCAGAGTAAAGTCTTTCATAGTGTTGGGATGCTGTTTGCGTGATTTATTCTATAGCTTCTAGCTTGGACCCATCTCAAGGGTGAATTGCTTCAGTGGCCTTTTTATTTCTCCTTTAGTTAGCCTACCAATGGGAGTATTTTGTGTTTTTCTCTCACGTGTTTGGCCACAGGCTTCTGGACTTTAATCTCTAGTTTTCTCTGTTATTTCTTTGTGCTTTTATAAGTTGTCGATTAATATCGCTTTCTTGCACTGCAAGTTGAAGGGTATAGTCTTCACACTCTATTTCTTCATTAAGGATTTGCAATTGTTAGAATGTTATACCTGATTGCACCTAAAGTTTCCTCAGTGCTTCTGTAGCAGCTTAGCGCACCAGTCTACAGCAGCAATACTGTACAGGTTGAAGATGCACTAGATAAGCCTCTTGAGGCATGTTGCTTGCCCTTTTGTGAATTGGAAGAGTGTGCATGCATGCTGGCACTAGATCTGGAATTTTCCTTATTTAGTATTTACTCTTCTTAATTTTAAAAATAGAAGTTACAGTTATTTGTTTGCTTACTTTTAGTGTGATTGCTATTTTTTGTGTTATTAAGTAAAAAAAGTAACAGTTCAAGGGAGCATTGTGCATGTGTTTGCCATTATTATGCTCAACAAGTTTCCTAAGGAGAATAGTGCATGCTCCTAAGCCAGGCATTTCTCATCATGAAAGCTGGGCTCATCCTCCAAGGCAGTGACTGTTTGCTTCAGTCCACTTTGATTGTAACTTGGTGCCCTCTGCTTCAATTATAAAAGCAAGGCTTGGGAGTAGATGTCGCAATTTACCTTTTGTGCTTGAAATAAGTGATTTCCTGAGTTTCCTGTAGCAGATTTCTGTTCCATAATTACTGAAAAAGCAGTAGCAGGCCTGATAGTCCATTTGGCTTTAGCTGTTCATATTTTTTTCAATGTGATGTGTTACAATTTCTGAGTATAGATCAGAGTGGCAGTGTTCAGAGTAGTTTAAAGCTCTTCGTTTCTAGCTGTTAGGGTTTTAATCTGAGCGTAGTAAACAGTCACCATGAGGAAAAGTTTTAACAAAAGCTTCAGCCACCAAAGCCCTGTCTTCTACCACCACTCCTTTCCAAATGAAATCATTCTCGAATCTCGGTATTGGTTACTGTAGAAAGTTCATAAGAGACTGCAAAAATCTCTTTGTCCTTAGAAAAGCTATTAAAGAAAGATGTAATGAAATAATTTTGGGGATTTGAGGGATAAACCAATGTATGTTCCATTGTTAGAAGTTTTTGGTTGGCTCAAACCTTTACATAATTATGAATTCCACCATTGGAGCTACCTTGGCACAACCAAGAGATAGGAACTTAGACTGCCATATTGCTTTTGTAATTAGAAATTGGACAATCATTGATATGAGCTCCACTGCTACAAAAAAGGAAGCTTTAGTTATGGTTTATGCACTTTTGAAGTTTTGATGCTACTAATTAAAAAAATTCCATTTTTAGTTATTGATTAAGCCCTAAAATATGTTTCCAACAAATATATAAATGACTAGAATGTAATGGTTGTCTTTTTCAAGTACTTTATGATGTAAGTCTCAACATGGTTTGAAATCAAGCCCCTTTTTCTTCATAAGGCACCCTTTGTTTTTAGGAGTTTTGACCTAGCAATCTGGTGGCAAAGCGTTATACCAGAGGCATGTACCAGCAATGAAAACTATGTTGCACAAGTTTCCGGAACACAGGAACATTGGAAACATGGGTACGAGTATCGGATACATCTAGAAGTTTCCCCCAAATTTGCAGGAAACAGTTGGTTGAGACAGACAAAAAATATAGATTAAAAAATATACAAAACATAAAAATAATTAATTAAAAAAACATGAGAAGAAAAGAAACATTAAATTTAACACAAACCAGATGATTTAGGTTATCCTTTATTTTACGGTTGTAACTAGAACCTCTTAGCAAGATGGAAATGTCAATAAAATCAGGATTACCATCCACATCATTGATCATCTAAGGTAGACTCTTTCCAAAGTGGAGACTTTTAGAAGTTATAGTCCCTATATTTGTGGTTATAACTTATAAGTATAGAGAAGTTTTCAATCTTGTGTCAACTATGATTAAAATGGATTAGAATATTATATGTTTACAAGGCATCCTATGCTAAGGTATTTGCAAAGGTGTATATACCAGAAATAAACAAACTTAAATTATTATAAAGTAAAAATCAAGATAATTTTTATTTAAATGAAATATATGAATTTAGTTTTAAAGTAAGTTTTTAAAATATTTTCAATTAGTTAAAAGTTTATTTTTTATTAAAAAAATAAATAGTAAAATATATAAATTTATTTTTCTTATTTCACAATAAAAAGACAAAATAGATTTGCATTTATTATTGATTAGCGGTAACTGCAATTTAGCGTGGGGATGAGTGAATACTCTAAACAGAGATCAATGCACCAACTCGACAACGTAGCACTTAACTTTTACAACAACTTAGTTTTCTAGAGAAAAAATTACAAGTCAACCATGTATATGATGGTCGCGAGGAAATAGGAATGTTGTCAACAACCCTCCAAGGAAAGGATCCTGCATTTACAAAGACGTGCACAAATAAACCAGAAAGCAATGCAAATGAAACAAAGCCATAGACAATGATAGGGGGGTAAAGAATATATTTAATTCAAGGACTACTCATAAAAAAAGTTGTATGACATTGTAACTTCGATTTGTTTTGTCTTTAGTGTTCCATACATTCACTTCTCGGCTACAAAATGCCTCAGGTTCATCATCGCATCTCCTTTTCTTACCTGGAAATTTCAATTTCAATTGGTGGAGATCATGAATGTGTGGAATCACCCGATGAAGGAAACATGCAAGAAAACGTCCCCAAGTGCCCGATTTTAGAGGGTAAAAATTCCTAGTAAGTTCACAACCATCCGAAACAGTTCCCATTGGATTTGGAACGTCCCCTACAAGTTCCCAAGTTCCCTGGAACATCGAGACTTCGGAAACAAGTTTCCTAAAGGCTGGTGTTAAGAATCTCAAAATCTGTGCACTAACTTTACTAGCAAACACTTAGTACACTCTGATATTAGTATTCTACAAATATAAAAACAACAACATTTCACTAGCATACATTTTTAATGTTACTGTAAGTTAATACAGTACTAAGAACATGTTTTAGCAGCAAAAATAACTCATGACAGCATACTATCATAAAAAATCAGACACGGTAATTTTGGTCTAATACCTTGGAAAAAACCCCTAAGGAACAAGTTAGTCACAAGAGAGTTTTATTGAGCTCTGAGAAAAGATGTCAGAGAGTACATCAGAGACAAAGGCGCATTCTTGAGCAGAGAGCACAGTTTCTTATTGAGTGAGGGTCCAGATCTGAGCAGAGATTTAGCACACCTGATCTGTAGTAGAGGGAGGACACATTAGAGGTAGAGACTGCTTCTATGAGAGATTGCATCCAACTAAAGAGCATTCATTGATTCAGTTAACAGAGGGGGTGCATTCTTGAGTAGAGGAGGCATTCATCGTTGTAGGGGATTGAGCTCTGATATAGAGTTCAGCAGTCTGAGAGAGGGTTATCACCGAGACAGCGATCCAGAGAGGCAAAGGGGCGTGAGGACTAGTCAGAGAGTAGCTTCAGTAGAGGAGGGCGTATGCTTGCATGAGAGGGGCGAATGCTTGCATGAGTAGAGAGAGCACATCCATCAGAGATCAGACTTGAGCACTAGAGCCTTTTGGCTCAAAGATAAGTTTGGTGTTGGATTAATCTATCTTACTTATTGTAAACCGTTCAAAGATAATAAAAGCTTCTATATCTCTAACTGGTTTTCCCGCAAGGGTTTTTCCAGGGTCATTTGACCAAAAATATGTGTTTAGTTTTATGTGTCATTGCTATATTGAATTATAAGAAGTGAATTGATCCCATGTGTTTCATGTCATAAATAACTTGCATGTGATTTAGAGAGACTTGAAACCGAGTTGGGGTCAAGTAATTTTCAAGAGTATTGAGAATTTTCACACTCCTTGAATTAAGCCTACTTGCTCTAAAAAAGCATTATTGTGGCAACTCCGTCACCTATGGACGATGGCTAACAGCATAGCTAAGAGTCAAGACCGTGTCATAATTGATGCCCAAAAGGCAATTCACGGCCAATACCTTTTAGTCCTTAGCCAACTAAAGGATTGCAAATGAATAAAGTGCTTCAAAGAATATCCAAAAGAAAAAAATTCCAATGAGAAAGTCAAATATGAAATGAAATGAAAAATGTTAAATGAAATTAAGGGAGGGCGTGTTAAAGTCAAAGGGGTGACTTCTAGCATATCATCCATTTGTGAGACACCATGTTCCCTAGCATTTGTAAAACTAGTAAATGTCATTGAAGTTTCCTATCTCCCCTATCTCCAAGAGTAACTCAAGCCTTCCACTGATCAAACAACTCACCTGACCAAGCCTATTGACTACTTGACCATCCATGTCACCCATTGAGGAGAATTGATCTTTGAAACACTGTGAGATGATTTTGATTAAAGAATAATATGTATATAACTCATTTACTTGTACTATATGTTTTGTTATGTTTATGTGCTATGATGACATGTCATATAAGGAGTCACATGGTTATCACATGTTATAGGATAGGATCTTATGATTAGTTGTTTGTCAATGTTGCGCATAATTATGTGTTTATACTCCTCTACAGGCTAGATACATGGTTATCCCATCATTTTTTATCTTAGTCAAACATAAGTTTGACCTAGTCAAAGGGTTCAAACTTCAAATAGTAGTATGAGATACTCACATCATAGTTTTAAAAATCAGAGTTTTAAAAATCAGAATCGGAGTCGGAATCGGTCGAGGGTCGAATCGGAATCGAAAGCGGTAATGAATCGGTCTTAAATCGGCCGATTTGAATTTAATGAATTGGTTTGCTCAGAAATACATAAAATTTCTAAATTTTAAAGAAAAACAACATTTTCAAGATTCTAATACATGGTTCCAAAGCATTGAAGACAACATATCAAAATTTTGCTCATGTATAAAGTTATAAACTCAAAGACGGCCCAGGCACCAGTGCCACGCATAGTTCTTTTCCACTGCCTACTCGGTCGACACAATCCCCGATTCCACTTAGCAGTCGGCGTCTCGACCCACACAGTCCACTCCACGGCCACAATCTACTCGACACAACCACAATCCACACTCTACAAACTCGGAAATCCACTCGGCAGTTGGCACTTGGCAGACACTCTCCCACTGTCTCGACTCTCTACTCTATCCCACAAAACTGTCGGCGTCACAATCTCCACACTTAAATGGTAAATGATAAGCAAGGGATCCAATGCTAGGTTAGAAACAAACTTTAAACAATAAAGTTGAAAAAAAAAAGCCGCAGAACTGCGGAAAAAATCAAACCAATTTATGTCGAATTTCGGCTAATCAAACCGGTTCGGTACCGAACCGATTTGTCACCCGATTTGAACCGGTCAGCTTGCAAATCGATAACTCGGTCGATAACGAAACCGATCGGACCGATTTTTCAAAAGACTCACATATGCATCAATCATCATATCTCAACCTTCAGAGGCCAATTGGACCCCTCCAAACAGCATTTGTGGCATATCTGAATTAATTGGCTAAAATTGGAAATATTTTCCTTAGTCCAAAATTTTAGCCCAAGTATAATTTAATTATTTGAAGTTGATTATAAATGAGACATTTCAAATTGGACTTGGGCATAAGTACAGTGCATCCAATGGTTTTTTAAGTCAAGGAACTCATCTGTGGCATCAGATTTGCATTCCGAGTAAGGGAAGTTAGAGATCCTATTAATGGTACATTAATTAATTATATCCTAAAGTCCAATTTAAAAAATTCCTAAGGTTCAAGATGTATGGTAATGGGATTCCAAAAAATGGAAGTAAAGACTTGGGTAGTCATATTTTGGGCTCCTAACACATTTTGATCATCACATTATCATTCTGACATCACCTGCTCAGCATTTTGCATGGCCCACCAAGGGAGGACACATTTTTCTTCCTTGGGGCAAATTTAGACAAATCAGCAAAAATTCAAGCATGTAAGAGGGGACCCCCTAATGATCCCCCCATGTCTCCTAGACATTAAACTTGCCAACAAAGTGTAATTTTCATCGTGTAAAGTGGGTTGTAAAAGGCAATTCACTCCCCTCCAGAAAAATTTCATTTTCAGTTATTTTCTAAAACGTAAATGAGATAAAAGATCTTACATTGATATTTTCCTCTCATCTCTTAATCTCAGCCATCTATCATTTTAGAATAAGGATTTTGCTTACTCTCCATCTATAAAAGAGAGTGAGCTCTCTAGTGTATGAACTTTGGGCTATTTTCAGCAGAAATACATAATCATATTTTTGAGTTCTTCTTCTTGTCCATTTCCGAGAGTTTTGTTTATTGAATCTTGCTCTTGCTATACTCTTTAACTCATGTGATTTTAGCTATATCAGATTGGGTGAATTTTCATGGTGTTTTCATGCAGGTGTAGAAGAGCAAATGTGCCCTAGCGCCTTGGTCATCTCAGCAAAGGGAGTTATCGCTTAAGATTTTAATTCGAACTTTCTCTCATCATTTTCTTGCTTCTCTCTCTTTGCTCCTAGAATCATATTTCAGCTTGTCGTGTTAGATTATTTTGGCTCTGAGTCTATCTCTTGCTAATATTAACTCTTGCATTGCAGGTTGGAGGTTTGTGGAAAACAAGTACACCCAACTGGTAGAGGAGGTTTCTCCAGACTGAGAAATACTTGAGCTATTACAAGGACGGGGTGAGCAACTTCATCAACCACCGAAACCTAGTAAGGGTTTCTCTTCTTTTAGTTTAGCTCTCTTGGAAAATCCACTAATCACACTTTACACTTCAAACTCTACTTTGTTTTGATGGCATGTGTGTTGAAAAGTTACCTAGGAAGTGTTTTCCACCTAGTATTGCCTTGGGGTGGACAAGGACACTTAAATGTGACTCCTAGTCATTTTGTGCATTTAATGAAATGAGATGCACTTTATGTTTTTTAAAGTGACTTTATTAAAAAGTTATGTGGGTATTTTCCTAAGTTTACATTTAAAAGTTAAGTGAGTGATTAAATAGAAAAAGGGGGTTGCTAAACTTTATTAAATGACATAAGTGCACTTAATGTCATTTAATTTTTTATTTAATGGAGCATTTAATGTGAACCCCACATCTAATCTAATCTTGACCATTAGATTGACAGGGGAAGTTGCCATGAACAAAAAGGCTATGGAAAGACAAAAGTTCATTTTCATTATTGTTCATCTTCCCAAAGAGATTTTGGAGAGAGAGAGAGAGAGAAACAAGAGATAATTTTCAGAGATTGAAACCCTAGGATTAGGGCACATTTCGCAAGACAAAAATCCATACAGCAGGAGGAAGGTACAGCAGCATTAAATCCAGCAGTCCGTACTCACACGTGCAGGCCGTACAGCAGCAAATCTGGGCATAGATTTCTAGGCAGCCGTACAGAATTAATTGCACCATACAGTAGGGCCATACATCACAGAAATCGAGACAGCAGGAACGGTTTCCAAAGCAGAAATTATGGGTACGAATTTCTAGATCCGTACAGCAGCATTTATTGCAGCCGTTCTCACACGTGTGGGTATGTACAGCAGTGAAAAGGCAGCAGTCTGTTCATCATTTGTTTGCCACGTTTTCCGAGATGGAAAAGAGATAAGTTTATCGTAATTTCATTGGCTGAATTTTTGTCTGAAGAAATAAATTCTCTCTTGACAGGTTTTTCCCCGTGGGGGTTTTTGCCTGGACCAATTTGGTTGAAAATTTCTAAGTATAAATTTTTTCGTGTGTGTAAATGTCTGAAAATTTCTGAGTTTTGCATTTACAGTTTGAAAAGAAAATTTCTGAATTTGTTTAAAGTTGAGAAAAAGTTCACATGTGTTTCAATTTGGATAATTTGTGAAAAATTATACATTGAAAGGGTTGGGCATTAAACTATGCAGAGAAGCCTAAAGGCTTGAAAAACTTTCAAAAACTTTCATGGTATCAGAGCTTTGCAAAGATTCAGAATTTTAAACATTCAAAAACTGGAGTTTGAAGGAAAGAAGTCTTAAACAGGTTGCAGCCATGGTTTTCGGTCTTAAAGTGGAAGATAGACTTGATGGGGCTACAAATTTTAGCCCTTGGAAGGCTAGGATTAGCTTGATTCTTGAAGAGAATGAACTATGGGATATAGTTCATGGGACAGCTACAAATCTTGTGGTAGTACCTGCTGATGCAATAGATAAGGAAGCCTTCATAAAGAAGGATATAAGGGCAAGAAGAGTCATTCTTGATGCAGTGAAGAATCATGTGATCCCTCATATTTCAGCCAAAGACCATGCATTTGAGATGTGAACAGCCTTGACAAATCTTTATCAGAGTTCCAATGAAAACAGGAAGATGGTATTGAATGAGAAGTTTAAGGGTGTTTGCATGGGAAAAGGTGAAGGCATGGCATCATATCTTACCAAGATTACACAGGTAAGAGATGAGCTAGCAGCTGTAGGAAAGGTGGTGGGCATTCCTGAGATGGTGCTTACAGCACTAAATGGTGTGTCATAGCAATGGACCGTATTTGTTCAGACCATTATTGGGAGGGAGAACATGCCCACATGGGATCGATTGTGGGATGATCTCACACAGGAGGAGATATGGAGAGGTTTCTTACAGGGCAGTTCATCACATCAAGGAGATGATGAGGAGAATGTTGCTTCAGCAGCGAAGGACAAGAAGAAAAAGAAGTTCAAGAAGGGTTCCAAGGAGGGAGCCAAACAGCATGAGGGAGAGAAGAAGGACATGAGCAAAGTGAAATGCTTTGCATGTCAGAAGATGGGACACTATGTTGGACAGTGTCCTAACAAGAAGAAGAAGAAGCAACAAACTGCAGCTACAGCGAAGATCGATGAGTTTGCAGTGAGAATTGAGAGAGACTTTTCTCTCCTTGCAGGTGTTGGTGTTGAGAGAGCATCTTCTATCACCAACAGAGATTTTGAGGACCACATGGAGCATTCCATGATTGTTGGGCGTTCGTTGAGTGCCACCACTACTTCCTCCACTTGGTTCATTGATAGTGGAGCCTCCAGTGATATGACAGGTGATCGAGACATGTTCACAGAGATGTCAGAGTCGAACTTGGAGATGGAGGTTGTATTGGGAGATGATACAGTGGTGAGAGCAGTTGGGTGAGGGACTGTCCACTTTGAGAGGGAGTCCATGCAGCCTATGTTTCTGAGGGATGTGTTGTTTGTCCCTGGGCTAAAGAAGAACCTTGTTTCAGTTTCCATGATAGAGGACAGAGGCTACGGTGTATATGTCCTTGATGGGAAAGTTCACATCTTTCTCAAGTCAGCAGATCCATCTGACTCACGGGTGATTGGAGTCAGGAGTGGGAAACTGTACAAGCTTCTTTTCCAGCCACATCATGCACTGTCACACACTCAGAGCAGCAGTGAGTTGTGTGAGCTTTGGCACAGGAGGATGGCTCATCTTCACCATCCAACTTTGCAGAGATGTTGAAAGAGATGACTACAGGTATGCCAGAGTTCAGCACAGAGTCGAGTGGTGTGTGTAGAGGGTGTGCTTTGGGAAAGTACAGCAAGACTGTTTTTCCAAGCAGTGATTCCAGATCAGAGGAGGTGCTTCAATTGATTCATTCAGATCTGTGTGGTCCCATGTCATCTGCCTCTTTAACAGGATATGAGTATTACATCACTTCCATTGATGACTTTTCCAAGAAGACCTAGATCTATTTCCTTAGAAGCAAGAGATCAAAGGAAGTCTTACTTCAGTTCCAAGAGTTCAAAGCTCTTGTGGAGAACCAGACAAGAAAGAAGATCAAGATACTTCGATCAGACAATGGAGGTGAGTACACTTCTCGTGCATTTGATGAGTATTGTCGACAGGAGGGGATGATTGTTCCTTACACTCCGTAGCATAATGGAGTGGCTAAAAGGAAGAACCGTTCTATAGTGGGTGCAGCTAGAGCGATGTTGCATGATCAAAGTCTTTCTTTCTTTCTATGGGCAGAGGCCTGTAGTACTGTTGTTTATGTTCTCACCAAGAGTCCGCACCGTGCATTGGGGAGTAAAACTCCTGAGGAGACATTTACAAGAAAAGTGCCTAAGATAGGTCACTTTCGGATTTTTGGATGCCTTACATATTCTCATGTCCCTTCTGAGAAGAGGACAAAGTTGGAGGCTACAAGTGAGGGTGGTATTTTTGTTGGTTACGATGAGACATCGAAGGCTTTTCGGATTTACCTTTCTGCATAGAGGAAAGTTGTGGTGAGAAGGGAGGTGAAGTTCGAGGAGGAGAAAGCCTTCAGCAGGTCTCTTGATTCTGAGATGGAGGATCAACAAGGTACTACAGAGGTGACAGCTCAGAGTCCAGCGAGTCAGAGTTCAGAGTCACCGATTTCAGGTGTGACTGGGTCACAGGTTACAGGGGCTCAGTCTACAAGTACTTCTGGTACAACGACAGGTTCACGAATCACAGGTTCACAGATGACACCTTCAGGTGATTCGGGTTCGAGTGGTACAGGTACAGGTTCACCAGGGACAAGTTCTCAGGTTGTTGGGACTTCTTCAGGGAGACAGGTGTCTGATGAGGAGGTTGAGGAGAGTCTGAGACATGATGCTTCCTCCAAGAAGAGGAAGCCAAGTTGGCTTCAAGAGTTGATGAAAAAAGAAGAGCAATCAGTTGGACCGTCCAAGAGGGAAGTCAGGGAGAGTAAGGCACCAGAGAGGTTTTCTAGCTACATGGCACAGGTGACCAGCTTGCGTGACACTGTTCCTAATACTTATGAGCAGGCTTCTGCACACCAGCTATGGAGAGACGCCATGATGGAGGAGTACAACTCCATCATGAAGAATGGGGTGTGGGAAGTGCTTCCGAAACCAGAGAAGCAGTCATTTGTGACTTCCAAATGGCTTTACAAGATAAAGCATGCTGCAGATGGCAGTATTGAGAAGTTCAAAGCTCATTTTGTTGCACGTGGTTTCTCACAAGTCGAGGGAGTTGACTAGGATGAGACATTTGCACCAGTGGCCAGATTTTCTTCGATCATAGCAGTGATCTCCGCCATTGCAAAGATGGGTTGGAAGATCCATCAGATGGATGTGAAAATCGCTTTCCTTAACGTTTTTCTACAGGAGGAGGTATATTTGGAGCAGCCACAGGGCTTTGAGGTATGTGAGAGAGACACACATGTTTGCAGGCAGAAAAAGGCCTTGTATGGACTGAAGCAAGCCCCTCGGAATTGGTATTCCAAGATTGACACTTACTTGCTTTCGATTGGGTTTCAGAAGAGTGAAGCGGATCCCAACCTATACTACGTTGTGGTTGGTGGTGTTCCACTTATTCTTCTGTTGTATGTTGATGACTTGTTCATTACTGGGGAAGAGCACCTGATTGATGCGTTCAAGAAGGATCTTGCTTCAAAGTTCGAAATGACAGACCTTGGACTGAGAAGATGGACATGTTTTCCTGGGGCAAGAAAAATATGTTGCAGAGGTTCTGAAGAGATTTCAGATGACAGATTGCAGACCTATGTTGACACCCATGATCAACAACTGGGCGAAGGTTCATGCTTCAGAGGGAGATTTGGTGGGCCCTACCTTATATCGTTAGTTGATTGGTTCGTTGATGTATTTGGGCAACACCAGACCAGATATGAGTTTTGCAGTGAACACTCTTAGTCAGTTCATGGTGGAGTTCAGGAGGGTGCATTGGATTGCTACAAAACACATCTTGAGGTATCTTGCAGGTATAGCTGATTATGGATTGGATTATAGGAGATCTAGTGGAGTGGGGTTGGTTGGCTATACAGATTCAAATTGGGCAGGTAGTGTTTCGGACCGGAAGAGCACTTCCGGTTGTTGCTTCAGCTTGGGCTCGGCAGTTGTGTCGTGGTTCAGCAGGAAGCAAAAGTCCGTGGCATTGAGTTCTGTCGAGGCTGAGTATATGGCAACGAGTCAGGCCAGTTGTAAGGCCTTGTGGCTTCGCAAGTTGATGGTGGATTTGTTTGATATGGAGTTGAGTCCCATAGTTATACAGTGTGATAATCAGAGTTGCATCAAGCTCTCTAAGAATCTGGTATTTCATGACAGGTCAAAACACATTGAGATTAGATCACTTCATCAAGGATTATGTTCAGAGAGGGGTTGTTCGTTTGCAGTATGTTCCAACAGATAAGCAAGTGGCTGACAATCTCACAAAGGCTTTGGGTAGAGAGAAGCATGTCTACTTCAGAGATAAGTTGGGAGTGGTGAAAAACACCTTCCTCGGTAAGAGGGAGTGTTGAAAAGTTACCTAAGAAGTGTTTGTCCACCTAGTGTTGCCTTGGGGTGGACAAGGAAACTTAAATGTGACTTCTAGTCATTTTGTGCATTTAATGAAGTGAGATGCACTTTATGTTTTTTAAAGTGACTTTATTAAAAAATTATGTGGGTATTTTCCTAAGTTCACATTTAAAAGTTAAGTGAGTGATTAAATAGAAAAAGGAGGTTGCTCAACTTTATTAAATGACATAAGTGCACTTAATGTCATTTAATTTTTTATTTAATGAAGCATTTAATGCGAACCCCACACATAATCTAATCTTGACCGTTAAATTGACAGGAGAAGTTGCCATGAACAAAAAGGCTAGGGCAAGGCAAAAGTTCATTTTCATTATTGTTCATCTTCCCAAAGATATTTTGGAGAGAGAGAGAGAGAAAAAAGAGAGATAATTTTCAGAGATTGAAACCCTAAGATTAGGGCACATTTCCCAAGACAAAAATCCTTACAGCAAAAGGAAGGTACATCTAGTACAGCAGCATTAAATTCAGCAGTCCATACTCACACGTGCAGATCGTACAGCAGCAAATCTGGGCACAGATTTCGAGGCATCCGTACACAATTAATTGCACCGTACTGAATTAATTGCACAGATTTGGACAGTACTGATCTTTTCCAGACATATCTGGAAATTTTAGTTACTAGGGTTTGAAACCCTTACTCCAATTTTTACTGAGAAAATTTCACTGTAAATTGTGGTTTAAGTTTATCCCAAATTGGGGTTTGAGGAACTTTTTAAAGAATTTCCCAAGTCATCTCATTTACGAGATGAGCTACTAATGTTTTTGGGGGGTTTTGTCCTTTGAAGGTTTCCCCAGTGAAAAACTCTTGTGTCCATTGTGCTAATGTGATGAATGTTGTTTTACTGCACTTGTCATTTGTTTAAGTTAATCTGCAAAATTTTTAAGTATTTATGCTAATGCTAAAATTCAACATTTCTCCCATTCATTTACATTTAAAACTATTGCATGCAAGAATTTCCACCACAAAACTTGAAAAACAATTTTTATATCTATTTGGTAGCTTAATCGCAAGCCAAAGATCATTATTTGATGCTCTTACATTGGTTTTTATTGCAGATTTATAGGCTGTACAGCGGTATACAAAGACTAGGGACACCCCCCTAAGGTTGGCATGCACCAACCCAAATGTAGAGGAGATTCATCGGTGACAAATGGGTGAATTTTTCTATAAGTTGTGCAAATTCCAATCATTGATTTTTCAGTAGTCTGGATCGTTATTACAGGTGCGGAAATTAGTGCTAACAACGACACTGTTTTCTTCTTGGCCCGTGGTGTTGTTTCTTCCATGATCCATAATCCCTGAATCTGAAAGAGACTATTTGGGACTCAAATTTAGCTCTTGGGTTTGGTTAAACTGATCAACTTGTATAGGGAACAGATTATTAATTATTCTAGCAAATAATTTCAATGATGATAATTATATTTATGTGGGAGAAAGGACATTCAACTGCTCTAGAAAGGACATTCAACAATGATAAATTTATTTCTTCTTGATTGTTGCATCTGATCTTCTAGAAAAAGAAGATCTAGTATTTTCATAATCATCCACTCCTTCAAAGACATCGTTGGTTTGACCTATAAAATAGGTTGGGTTGTTGTTCATGTCATTACCATTTGACTGTGACCTATATTTTCTTTACTAAGATCTACAACTTAGATTCTAATACAAATTGTAGAGTAAAATAGGAAGTATTTTAAGCATCATTGGTGTAAGATGCAACTCACTTCAAACTATTCAAAACATAAATTGTGGGCAAGCATCTTAAAGATCTACAAAAGGAGAGAATCCCAAAAATGAGAATATGAAGGAAACAATCCATGTTCTACTTCGAGAAATTGTATTTCGAAAAGAGCATTGTAATACCTCCTGATAGTACCATGTCCGTTGAAATACAGCTAGAATGATTCTTGGAGTCCCCAGAGCTGCTACTATCTTGCACTGAAGTAATGTTTGCATGCACTGAAGCAAGTCTGCCTTTTGTTATAACATATACATAACAAAATCTTTGGGGTCTTCATTACAATACTTGTTGGCATATCATGACCCTTGGGCTTCCTACAAAATAATTCATTGCATGGATATCAATAGTTCTATGGCATTGATTTAATATAGAAAAACCTGAACTTCCATGTAAGAAATGATGAATACTGTGTTCTCATAGCAATGAGTACATTGGAATTAGAATTTTGCTGGGATAAACAGACAATAAATCAAATTAGATAACAATTGAAATGAAGGATAGAAGTGCTACCAAACTATGGGAGATTTTGTTTACTAACGAAAGTTGGTGAAGTTCAATGATAAATATATCCATAAGTTACTTGACTTAGGCAATTATTAACATTGTTATTATATTACAGGATGATCCCATAACGAGCTTACTGATATTTTGGAGACTGAGATAACTTCCAAAATTGCCTTTGGCACATTATGATCTTCTAGCACAATGATAACTGCTTGCACTTGATTTCCAATGACAATGTAAATACTACTGCTCCAGTCTCATTCATTAAAGCTGTTGCCTCATTTAATCAAAAGCTTCCAAGAGGACATAAAGTTTTAACATGTTTTCTAACTGTTACACATCTTTCTGAGTAGTGAGTAGTGTACATTTGTTGTTCATGTGGTTATTCTTGATGTGCCCTTGGTGCTGTCTTACCAAAACATGTGCTACTGGTGAGGAAAACAGGTCTTCCATAGAAAAGCAGGGGATTTCATTCCTGAAGCTCTACATTCTATAGAATAAAATGGCCCTGAAATAGAAGAATGGAAATTTAGTTGTCTAAACAGGAATCCTAACTTCCAAGAACAACATTTTACTTATCTTGGGAATAGCTTTGGCCAGTCTATTCCTTAACAGTACATCTAAAGCTAGGAAAATTTGACCTGAGGGTCATGTTTCTCTAAAATGGCTACCAAGTTAACAATGTTATATTTTTACCTCCATTAATTTAATGATGTCAAATTTCAATAAAAGACTTGAAAAGCGAGAAAATGTGGGAATAGGAACTGCAAAACCTAGCTGCGAAGAAAGACAATTAAGACATTAAAAACAGACGTGTCTATAACCATGGCCATATGGACCTTATTAGAGTTACTATCTCATATAGGAAGTTAGCTTATATGGTCTGACAATTAAATGAAGAAATTGTGGTGTGGTAATATTTTTGTCAACAGGTATGCATGCTTCTACAATTGCTCATAACATGTTCTAACTTCTGGTATTGACATGATAATAAAAATGTAATAAGCTAGTTTAATGAAATGCAAATACTTAAAACAAAGTATTTAAAAACAATATTTGAAACAAAGGATGTAAAAAATAATAATAAACTATAATATGGAAGACCTAGTTATAATGATGTTATAACCTTATGAAGGCATGCGGAGGCACGCAGTTGTTAACTATTCATGATGTTATGATGGAAATGATGGTGTTACGTGTATGATAATGTCATGTTCCTACATACTCATGATGATGTAATGTTGACATGTGGTAGCATGTAGTCCCTTGATACTCATCATGATGTTATGTTTCACAATAGCATGTCGTAGCATGTGTTAATTTTTTTGAGCAGCATCGAGAGCCATTCTCTTAGGAGAATGGGGACACCTGGTCCGGGACCACGGTGTAAACTCAACCCAGTGTTGAGTGACCATCCAACAGAATGGTAGATATCTGGTCCTTGACCATGATATGAACCCAGCTCTGCCCTGGGTAGACTCAACCTAGTGTTGAGTGACCATTCTGTTGAATAGTAGACATCAGGTCCAAGAACACGATGTGGACCAGTCTAGTACTAGTAGACTCAGCTTAGTTCTGAGTAGCCATTCTCTTGGAGAATGGAGGCACTTGGTCTGTTACCAAGTATTTGACCTAGAGTCAAATTATGTAGCCCATGGCTGAGGTACCTGGTATGTTACCAGGAAGGCATTGTAAGCCCTAGACTTGGTTTAGGCATGTGTGACACTTTGACCCTTGATCTATGGGCTTTGTGTACTTCTCCAAGGCTTAGCTACCCTTGGTTAAGTTACTCTAGTACCTGATCTAGGTGTCACACAGAGTGTGAGATAAAAGCATTAGTAACTCTCTTGGTTTATGATGATGTACTTTGAATGGAATCAAAAAGACCACAAGTGATGACCACAAGGGCACTTGGAAAAAGGCTAAAGTCAAAAGTCAAAACTACATAAGGACTTTTGGACCACAGGTGAAAGTCAAAGTTACATAAAGACTTTTGGAAAAAGTCAAAAATACATAAAGGACCTTTTAGACTACTTAAAGATAAAAAGGTAAAAGTGAAATTAGGAAAGAATATAATATTATTGTTTTGTTCTTTTTTGGCCCACCACTTACAGGTAACTAGAGGTTATAAAAGAAGATCAAGTCATTTCATTATTACACATTCACTTGCTCACACAGGTACTGCAGCTTCTGGATATCTCTCAGCAAAACCCCCAGCTAGGGTTTCTTAATTTGTTGTCTTAGGGTTTGCCAAACCTGCATCTTCAACAGTGACTTACACTTCCAATTCTCGAGCAATTGTATCCTCATCTCGGGCAGGCTGATAGTCCTCTCAGCACTCTTCTTTCCTCCACGGTTGCCCTCTATCTTCCTCGGGCAAGGCTTGGATTGCCCAACAGACTCACGGGCAGGCCCTAGTTGTGCTTGGGCTGCCCCTTCCAACTCACAACCACTCACAATGAGCCCTAGCAAGGCCCCAAGCAGCCTGCTAAGGGATTTTGAGCACCCTAGTTGAGCCCTTTAGGGCTTGGGCAAGCCCAAATCTGCTACAGCCAACAGACAAAGGGCTTGGCCCTAAATCTGGGCTGCCCAAACAGAGTTTGGGAAGTCTGTTAACCTCTCAACAGTGGAGATCTGCCATCCGGGCAGTGAGCAGCAGACTTCGAGCAGTCTGGGCAGTATAGATTTTCCTTTCAGGCAAATGAGGAAGTGAACAGAATTTCGGGCAAGGAAGAAAACAGTCAGGCAGGCACTGACAGAGATCCGGGCAGGCTTTGACAGAGATCTGGGCAGGTAAAATTAAATTCTGGGCAGCCTGCAATAAATTTTGGGCTGTCTGTAAATTTCGGGGAGCCTATCATAATTTTCCGGGCAGATCTTATCAATATTCGGGCAGACTAATATTTGACAGTCTTGATCATTTCCAAGCAGATCTGGAAATTTGTACAGCTAGGGTTTGAAACCCTTAGCCTGAATTTTTGCTGTGAAAATTTCTCTATAACTATGGTTTGACCCAGATTGGGGTTTGAGGAACTTCTTGAAGAATTTTCTAAGTCATCTCATTTACGAGATGAGCTACTAATGCTTTTTGAGGTTTTTGTCCTTTGAAGGTTTCCCCAATGAAAAACTCTTGTGTCCAATGTGTTGATGTGATGAATGTTATTTTACTGCACTCGTCATTTTTTTAGGTTAATCTGCAAATTTTTAAGTATTTATGCTAATGCTAAAATTCAACATGGTGTCAGAGCTTAGCATGTTAAAACACAGTAAAGGGACATTGCTATTGTTTTTCCTAGATCTTGGAATAAGATTTGCAGATCTAACATTTGACTAAGTCGCAGAGATGGCCACCAATGGTTTCAAACCGGAAGAGAAGCTCTATGGTTCAGCTAACTTCAACTCCTAGAAGGCCAGGTTAATAGCCATTCTAGAAGAGAATGACTTGGATGACATTGTTCTTAATGTCCTTGAAGAGCCAACATCTAATGCTGGAAGGATTGCTTACAAGAGGAAGCAAGGTAAGACTAGAAGAATCATCTAAATTCTGTCACAGAATCAGTGATGCCCAACATCACATCCTTGAAGACTGCTAAAGAATGCTTCGATACTTTGATCAACCTATATGAAAATAAGGCTCCCAATCAAAAGAGAGTCTTGAAGAAGAGACTATGGACTTTGAAGCTAAACAAAGATGAAAGCATGGGTTCCTTCTTCACAAAGATTGCTCAAGTAAGAGATCAACTCATTACTATTGGTATTACTGTTGATGATGATAACCTTGTGCAAACAGTGGTTGAGGGTCTCCTAAGCTCTTGGGAAACTTTCATGGCATCCATCAATAGACGAGAGAATCAGCCAACCTTTGAAAGGATTTAGCATTATTGCATAGAAGAAGAAGGAAGGATCTCTGGCAAGGTAGTCAAGGAGGACAACCTTGCACTTGCAGCAAAGACAAAGAAGTTCAAGAAGCCTTTCCCTCAGCAAAAGAAGGGAAAGAAACCTCAGGGTAAGTTTTTTGACATGTCAAAAGTGGAATGTTATAGTTGTCACAAGTTTGGACATTTTGCTAGAGACTGTAGGCAGAACAAGAAGAAACCCAAGAGAAGGTTTCAAGCATCTGCTGCAGAAGCAGAGGAAGAAGAAGATGAAGAACCAAAGAAGAAGAACAAAACCAAGGCTAACAAAACTGAAGAACCTAAAAGAGAGTACTACTTGATTTCTGCTCTAACTGGTTCTTTCTCAGATTGTTCCACTTGTTGGTTGGTGGACAGTGGTGCCTCCAGCACATGACAGGTAACCATGGAGCTCTCACCAGTTACAGAAAGAAGAATTTCACCACTCAGGTAGAACTTGGAGATAACTCCACTTACAAGATTGAAGGAGTTGGCTCAACTTCACTTCAACTTGACTCAGGTACAGTTCTTCATATTGATGATATTCTTTATGTTCTTGGTTTAAAGAAGAATCTTTTATCTGTTGCCAATTTAGAAGACAAGGGCTACAGAGTCCTCTTCATGGACAAGAAGGTCTTTTTATGGGAAAAAGCCACAGATCTAAACTTAGCAATACAGATTGGGGTTCGAGAGAGAGGCCTCTACAAGGCTTCCAAAGATTCCTCTCATGCTTTGGTACATCACACAGTTGATCCTTGTGAACTTTGGCATAGAAGGTTTGGACACCTTCACTACACAGCTCTCCCAGGATTGCAGAAGATGGTCACAGGTATGCCAAAAGTTTCTCCAAAACATGAAGGAATCTGCAAAGGATGTGCTCTAGGTAAGAACACTAAGAAATCTTTTCCCAGAAGCAAAAGTAGATCTAAAGGCATTTTGGATTTGATTCATTCTGACATTTGTGGGCCTATGTCTTCACCCTCCTTGAGTGGATGTTTATATTATGTCTTGTTTATTGATGATTACTCTCGAAAGTCATGGATTTACTTCCTCAAGGCCAAGAGTGAAACCTTTGACAGGTTCAAAGAGTTCAAGACACTGATTGAAAATCAGACTGGCAGACACATCCGTATCTTGAGATCAGATAACGGAGGTGAGTATGAATCTAATGAGTTTGATGATTTTTGTCGAGAAGCAGGAATCAAGAAAGAGCTGACAGTGCCTTACAACCCTCAACAGAATGGGGTTGTAGAAAGGAAGAATAGAACGATCTGTGAGGCTGCTAAAGCCATGATCACTGATCTAGATCTTCCTTTATCTTTGTGGGCTAGAGCTACTGAAACTGTTGTGTACATTCAGAACAGAAGCCCACATGCTATCTTGGGGGAGAAGACTCCAAAAGAAGTATTCACCAAGAAGAAACCTGCAATTGATCACATGAGAATATTTGGTACTCCTATGTATGTTCATGTGCCAAAAGAGAAGGGGGCCAAGCTAGAGCCCTCTAGTAAGAAAGGTATATTTGTTGGGTACAGTGATTGCTTGAAGGCTTATCGAGTATATATACCTAGAAAAAGGCACATTGAGGTCAACAGAGATGTGATCTTCCATGAGGAAGCTGTGTTTCGCAAAACACTAGAGCTTTCGCCGAAAAATGCAATTGCTCCACTTGAGTTTCCAGATTCAAAAATTCAAAGGGAGGAAGAGGAATTTGAAGATCAAATTCCAAATGTACCTGAGAACACTGAAAGTCCACTAGAAGAACTACTTGAAGTTCCTCCTTCCAAAAGGAGACTTGCTTGGTACCAGGAGACGGTGCAAGAAGGCGAGAAGCATAAAGCTCCTCCTGGGACTTTTAGAGAAAGCATAAGACCACGAAAATACTCTAGTCTTATGAGTCAACTTATAAGCAGCAAGTAAACAGGTATGAGTTGATGCCATGATTGAAGAGTACAAGTCAATCATGAGAATGATGTTTGGGAAATTGTTCCTAGACCAACAGGAAAGTCAGTTGTGACTTCCAGATGGCTTTATAAGATCAAGCATGCTGCACATGGCAGTGTGGAGAAGTATAAAGCCAAATTCGTAGCACATGGCTTCACTCAGAAAGAAGGCATTGACTATGACGAGACATTTGCTCCTGTTGCCAGGTATACTACCATTAGAACCATCATTTCACTTGCTACAGTATTCGGATGGAAGTTACATCAGATGGATGTAAAGACAACCTTTCTCAATGGTAAGATTGAGGAGGAAGTTTATATTGAACAACCTGAAGGCTTTGTGACTCACAGACCCGTGTATGTAAACTGAAAAAAGCCTTGTATGAACTGAAACAGGTTCCGAGAGTCTGGTATGCCAGGATGGATGGATTTCTCCATAGCTTGGGGTTTTCCAAAAGTACAGTTGTTTCTAACTTGGTTGTTCATAATCATGTCTTGATACTTGTTATATATGTAGATGACTTGTTTCTTACAGGTGACGATCAGTTGATAGACCAGTGCAAGAGGGAGCTTACCTCTGAATTCGAGATGAAAGATCTTAGATTGATGCATTACTTCCTTGGCTTAGAAGTCTGGCAAAAGCCAGATGAGATCTTCCTGACACAAGAAAAGTATGCAATGGATATCTTGCAGAGATTTGGGATACAGGACAACAAGTCCATGAGTGTACCAATGACTACCAACTTGACAAAGTTGCAGGACTCGGCCTCTAGTTCACAAGGTGTGGACTCTACTCTATACAGAGTCCAGACAACTCATTGGTTCCCTAATGTACCTCGTGCATACAAGACCAGACATCTGTTACACAGTGAATGCACTAAGTCAGTTCATGTCCAATCCGAAGCACATACACTTGGTAGCTGCCAAACATGTACTCAGATATGTGCGAGGTACTATCACTTATGGGCTCAAGTATACTTCTAGCAGTGGGGTATTGTTATCTGGATATTCAGATTCAGAGTGGGCTGGCAGTGCAGTTGACCGAAAAAGTACCTCTAGTTATTGCTTCAGTACGAGATCAGTAATGACCTCTTGGTCCAGCAGGAAGCAAGGTTCCATAGCTCAGAGTACAGCTGAGGCAGAGTATATTGCTGCAAGTGATGCCTGCAAGGAAGCAGTTTGGCTCAGAAAACTGATATCCGATCTGTTTGATGGAAAGCTTGACTCAACAATCATCCATTGTGATAATCAGAGTTGCATAAAGCTTTCGGAGAACCCAGTGTTTCATGATAGATGGAGACACATTGAAATGAGGTATCATTTCATCAGAGACCTAGTGTAGAGAGGTGCTCTGAAGTTGCAGTACAATATTTGAAACAAAGGATGTAAAAAAATAATATTTGAAACAAAGTATTTAAAAATAATATTTGAAACAAAGGATGTAAAAAAATAATAATAAACTATAATATGGAAGACCTACTTATAATGATGTTATAACCTTATGAAAGCATGCGGAGGCATGCAGTTGTTAACTATTCATGATGTTATGATGGAAATGATGGTGTATGATAATGTCATGTTCCTACATACTGATGATGATGTAATGTTGACATGTGGTAGCATGTAGTTCCGTGATACTCATCATGATGTTATGTTTCACAATAGCATGTAGTAGCATGTGTTGATTTTTCTGACCAGCATTGAGAGCCATTCTCTTAGGAGAATGGGGACACCTGGTCCGGGACCACGGTGTAAAATCAACCCAGTGTTGAGCGACCGTTATGTTGGACGGTAGATATCTGGTCCTTGACCATGATATGAACCCAGCTCTGCCCTGGGTAGACTCAACCCAGTGTTGAGTGACCATTCTGTTGAATGGTAGACATCTGGTCCGAGACCACAATGTGGACCAGTCTAGTACTGGTAGACTCAGCTTAGTTCTAAGTAGCCATTCTCTTGGAGAATGGAGGCGCTCGCTCTGTTACCAAGTATTTGACCTAGAGTCAAATTATGCAACCCATGGCTAAGGCACCTGGTCTATTACCAGGAATGCACTATAAGCCCTAGACTTGGTTTAGGCATGCGTGACACTTTGACCCTTGATCTATGGGCTTTGTGTACTTCTCCAAGGCTTAGCTACCCTTGGTTAAGTTACTCTAGTACCTGATCTAGGTGTCACACAGAGTGTGAGATAAAGGCATTAGTAACTCTCTTGGTTTAGGATGATATACTTTGAATGGAATCAAAAAGACCACAGGTGATGACCATAGGGGCACTTGGAAAAAGGCTAAAGTCAAAAGTCAAAAATACATAAGCACTTTTGAACCACAGGAAAAGGGACCACAAATGAAAGTCAAAGTTACATAAAGACTTTTGGTAAAAGTCAAAAATACATAAAGGACCTTTTAGACTACTTAAAGATAAAAAGGTAAAAGTGAAATTAGGAAAGAATAAAATATTATTATTTTGTTCTTCCTAATTTTTGCCCACTTACAGGTAACTGAAGGTTATAAAAGAAGATCAATTCATTTCATTATTACACATTCACTTGCTCACACAGGTAATGCTGCTTCTAGAGATCTCTCAACAAAACCCTCAGCTAGGGTTTCTTAATTTTTTTCCTTAGGGTTTGCCAAACCTTCAGCTAGGGTTTCTTAATTTTTTTCCTTAGGGTTTGCCAAACCCTCATCTTCAACAGTCAATTACACTTCCAGTTCTTGGGCAGCTGTATCCTCATCTCGGGCAGGCTGATAGTCCCCTCAGCACGCTTCTTTCCTCCACGACTGCCCTCTATCTTCCTCGGGCAGGGCTTGGATTGCCCAACAGACTCACGGGCAGGCCCTAGCTGTGCTTGGGTTGCCCCTTCCAGCTCATGGCCACCCACAATGATCCCTAGCAAGGCCCCGGGTATCCTGCTAAAGGCTTTCGAGCACCCTAGCTGACCCCTTTAGGGCTCGGGCAAGCCCGGATCTGCTAAGGCCAATAGACGAAGGGCTTGGCCCCAAGTCCAGGCTGCCCAAACAGACTCCGAGCAGTCTGTTAACCTCTCACCAATGGAGATCTGCCATCCGGGCAGTGAGCAGCAGACTCCGGGCAGTCTGGGCACTATAGATCTGCCTTTCGGGCAGATGAAAAAGTGAACAAAATTTCGAGTAGGGAAGTAAACAGTCAGGCAGGCACTGACAAAGATCCGGGCACGCTCTGACAGAGATTCATGCAGGTAAAATTAAATTATGGACAGCCTACAATAAATTTCAGGCAGCTTGTCATAATTTTCTGGGCAAGCTGTTATTTGACAGTCTTGATCATTTCCACGCAGATCCATAAATTTGTAAAGCAAGGGTTTGAAACCCTTAGCTTGAATTTTTGCTGTGAAAAATTTCTCTGTAACTGTGGTCTGACCCAGATTGGGGTTTGAGGAACTTTTTGAAGAATTTTCTAAGTCATCTCATTTACGAGATGAGCTACTATTGCTTTTTGGGGGTTTTGTCCTTTGAAAGTTTCCCCAATGAAAAACTCTTGTGTCCATTGTGCTGATATGATGAATGTTATTTTACTGCACTTGTCATTTGTTAAGTTAATCTGCAAATTTTTAAGTATTTATGCTAATGCTAAAATTCAACAGCATGTTGTTCCTTGATACTCTTGATGATGTTAGGTTTTCATGATGGTATGTGGTAGCATGCGGTTCTTTCGTATTCATGATGTTGATGTTGTATTCTCATGATGGCAAGTGGTAGCATGCGGTTCTTTAATATTCATTTTGATGATATATGTTCTCGAATGTTATGGTTATAAACTTATAACTAAAGCTTTGATGTCATGATGTGAAGTCCGGAGCTTAACAAAAAATCCACCCATGGACATAGAGGGCCAATTCGTTCAGTAATCTCGTGAGAGCCTTGTTATCACGAATCTTGTAGTTGCCCCTATAGAATGATCCTATACAGGATGGCAGAGGGGACAGGTAACTAAAGTCGTGATCTACGGAAATCCTAACCCCCAAAAGATGGATGGTTGTCACGCCGATTAAGACTTCCTTCGCTTTATGCCACTAGAGAAGCCCAAGTGACAAAGGGGGAGACCCAGATCGATCTTGAAAGGAAAGATCTAAGATAAATCACCAGATCAGACTCCTGGCCTAGAATACGCAAGGTGAGTGCCTGAAAGTTGAAACCCTAGATTATGCGAATGAGCCACAAATTAAGGATACTTGAGTAGGGTGGTTATTATAGACTGGAAATGTTACTCAAGTGAAAGTATCATGTGGCTTATGAAGATCCGAATCAGATCTAGGATTTTAGTGTGCTGGTTCAAATGATCAAACCCAAACCCTGGGGGGATTTAAGTTGATAATTGAGAAATCCCCAGGACGTAGTTGATATTGGAAATTACGGCTTCCTGCACACTAACTTGGATGAATGATTTGACAGTGAAAATATCCAAGTAAAACCAGAACAAAAACAGAGGCAAACTGGTTGACTGCTTAAGGAGAGGCATTTTCTCTCTCCTAAGACCAGTGCCTGGAGATGGGAAGAGGAGTCCAATGCTAACGCCTAGGAGGGAGAAAGGGTTTTTCGGTATGCCGGACAAAACCCAGATTGCCAAATTTGCAGGTTCCCAATGCAAATTGGTCCGATGAATTTTCCTAAGTCTAAGAAGGGTTTTTCAATGAAAGCAATGATGGGCAATACATACAGAAATTAAACGAGAGAATTTACCTCTGAGACATACCTAGATGTTGTAGATGACCTCAAAAATGATGAAGAATGTTACTTTCTTGATCAAATGAGTATTTTCGGAGAAGATCTTAACATAGTTGAGCCTTAGCCAATCACCCTAGTGCCCCCTTCAACCTGCCAAGCCAGAGAAAATCAAATGGTTAGACAAATGAATGAGATCTGCAAAATAAGGAAAGGACAAGAAGTAAAATTCATCAAGAAAGAAATACTCCCTGAACCAAACACTCTAGAGCTGGGGCAATGGAGGGTTTCCCCACAGATGCTCCCTCTTCCCTTGAGCACCTCCTTCCCTGCAAATGAAATGGGTAAAGGAAAAAATGCAAGATATATCCGGAAAGAAACTCAATACAGAAGAGGGGGCAATGGAGGGCTTCCCCACAGATGCGCCCTCTTCCCTTGAGCACCTCCTTCCCTGCAAATGAAATGGGTAAAGGAAAAAATGCAAGATATATCCGGAAACAAACTCAATACAGAAGAGTAGCAATGCCAATCATCAGATCATCAAATCATTTACAAATCTCTTTATTCAATATTTTGGTGCCAGATTCATGAATTACAATGGGGGGGCACCTCTCTTAAATAGATGGAGAGTGTGCCCACATTCTAACTAACTATCATCTGACGGTCAAGATTAAGACATCTTCAACGGTGGAGATCAACAATACAAAGATCAATACATGGATCAAGTGACCAAGTCAACAAGGGGGGTGCACTTAGCTCAAGGACGCCTATCCTAGGTGAAAGTCACAATATAACATAAAATGTGATATGATAATACAGAGGAGGGGGTCACTAGGGGCTTAATTCACCCTATGCCCCTTTACAACTTCAAATCATATAATATAACAATCAAATACATCATTAGCCAACTTGAGGGGGCTCCCCTTGGGGGGCTTCCCTCACTGACTGAGCCATAATAAAATAATCCAAACATCTGTTGATTGAAAATTGCTGAAGGATTGCCTGGGATGGTGAGACACATCAATTGCCAAAATTCCAAGCCATTCCATTAACCCAAGTGGCCAAATCGATTTTTTCAGTGAGGTTTTTAGTTCATTTTTGCTGGTACAATCTCTAGAAACTGATAAAATCACCATAAATCTGTCTAGGATGAGAACTGGGGCAAACTAACTACTCTGGATGATCTGGAGACATAGAAGAATGGTATAAGTGACTACTCATACCCCTGGAATACTACACTGCTCTAGGAGAACAAAATATGCTGCCATCTGTAATAAAATTTGATCATTTGGCCAATAATAAAGTAGATCATAATCACTGATCAAGAGATTTGGGGCCAAACTCTCAAACTGAAACCGCGGTATTGGCCCTGGGCATGTCTAGAACAAATATAGACCATGTTTTTTGAGTCACTGCCTTGGGAATCGTGCTTGACTTGACTTGGTCAACCCAGTTGACCAAGTCAAAGTACCCAAACTGAAGGTGAAATACTGCATCAATATGATCCTATAAGCATCCAAGGTAAGAAATGCTCCAATGGTGTATATCAAAAGTTAAAACCAAGCTTAAATCAATGCTATTCATAATCACGATGACAATAATAATAATAGTAAAAGATATACCTGTGCTTCTGAAGAATTTTGACTCTTTCTGGAAGTCTGTTTGTTCATGCAATACTTACAAAGTGTAAACAATGTGCTAATGTTGGGTGAGGATGGAGAACAAGGCTAGGGCTAAGGGAAAATGACTTGCAGCTGACTTTGATCATATGATCTTTCAGAATGTTGACAATTACACACAACCACAGTAACATACACATGACAGATGAACAATAGGGGGTGGTGATCTCTCACAAGTGGATAAGCTAAACTAAAAAGAGGCCATTCAACTCTAACAACATGTGTACAGCTCACATCCAAGCTAAGAACAAGCTCCATGAGGCTCTTTACTAGGACCCTTGTGGTGAGTACACAAGAACTGTATTGCGGAGATCCTAGGGGGCACTGTGAATTAGCGGTCCCTTGCCCCATCTCACATCAAAACCCGTAGGTTCCATGAGGAATTAATCATTACATTTTTAATAGTGGCCAACAGTCTTAAGATTGAGCATTTGTTTATCGACTGCTTTTTCTTTAGCCCTTTCACAATTTTATCTTATAACCCCTTTTGAGTTGTGTCTAAAGACACATTTTGCATTTGTTCGAAGGTTTTGCATTTCCACAGATAGGATTTGTAGCACATAATGCATGTAATGATGGTAAACATGTTGCTTCAAGTTTTAGCTGACACTCTTCGCGATAACTCAGATCCGAGACACAGAAAACATGGGATCCATCATGCATAGGGGTCAAAGTGGGGAAAGTGATCTTCAATCTCATAAGTCTTGGTCAAACTAAAGTCATGGGTTAAAAATGAATCATGGATGGACTGGATGGACAAGGACAAATAAAACATGCAACCAACTTAGCACTAAGGTTTACTATATGTACAAGCATGGCATGAGCAACAGTCTTCACATCAAGTCCCTTGATTAGTCATAACACAAGTTAAAGCATTAATACATATAAGCATAGGTCACCATAATCATCCTAACATGACAAGCATAGGTGTTTGGCATACATATTAGAGCAAAATCTAACCAAAGAAGCATAAACCTGGTCCACCACATATACCTGTCTCCAACTGACAAGGCCCCTCTGAAACTGTGTACCAAATCTGACCTGCTGCTCTGCTGAAATGAACTAGGTCATCATTGAAATCATCTTAATGAACCAATGAATCTCAATCCTGGCAAGGAAAATCCTCTAAACAAGGCTCTGGAATAGCTGAAACTATTAAGATCCATGCTAATACCCCATTTATAAAATAGCCCAGAATAGAATAAGAGATACATATGCATGTTGCATCATGGAAGCCCAGCTGGAAATGTATGTGTGATAACAAGCCCATAACCATGAAGGAGAATTTATAAATGTAACACCTTATGGGTTGGGGACAAACTCAATCAGTAAACCTATGTTAGCAATTCTTTTGCTTTATATAGTTACCAAAAGTCCACGGCTTGAGGTATTTTCATCAAGGGGGAGGTGTATGGAGAAGGACTTTTGATGTCTGGGGTTGGTGCCTTAAGGGTGCATAGGGAGGGAGTATAGGAAAGCCTTTCGAGATGCTTGGGGTACAATAATTTTGATATCAAAGTTGGTGTATCAATAACCAAATGCTGACAATTCCCGATGAGGCCTAGATTCCAGTTAATTCCAATGATCCTGCAAATTATTGAAAGTTGGGAGGGTGGCTAAGATATGGAAACTTCATAGGGAACTTCCAATGCCTATTGTATGATCCGCAAACAGACTACAGTAGAGGGCCTTTTCCATGGCGAATGAGACCATCAAGAGAGTTGGGGGTGTTTGGATATTGATCGGATGGTATGATTTTGGGTGATGATGCACGAGGGAGGAAGTAAACCAAGTGAATGGCTTGAATTAATGCATGATTGGATGAATTGAATTGATGTACAGTAGAGTGACTTGATTGATGCATAATTGTGGGACTTGATTGATGCACAGTAGCGTGACTTGATTGCGAACTAGGAATTCAATAAGAGTAATAAATCATGTAGTTAAATGGGACACTATGTTTGTGATAATGTAAATACAAGAACTACTCGTGATGGCCACACAAGTGAACTCTCACCCTGGCACAATAATACTACTTATTCAGGTGCAGCATATTGTATGATGGTTGTGCATACTGTGTGAGTTATGCATGTCTTGCATGGGGTAAGAAATGGGGATGATGCAATTTTGAGAGAGTTTTCTGCAAGGTAATGCCACGACTTGCAAATTAATTATAATAGATAAATAATAGGCAAAGAATCATAAAAAGGGTAATAATTAGGTGCATACTTAATATTAAAATGGCATTTATTAACCTAAGTGGGATTAGTGCATGTATGACAAGTGTCATCCGTGCAGATAAAACTTATGTTAATAATAATGAAAATGAGCTTTTAAGGGGAAAGAAAAGACTTCGTGTGGATTTCTTCTCCACCTTTAGGCTTGGTTTTTTTGGAGGGTCAAATTGCTATACGAGAGTGGTTGATTGCATGAGTCTATTGTGAGGGCCACCTGCTAGTGGTGAGGAGGAGTTGAGAAAAAGTAGAGTTCAAATCTAGTTGATTCTAAAGGAAAGTAAGAAGGTTGACTCTAGCATAGTTTTACTGATTAAGGGCTCGAGGGCTCTTAGTCTTGACAGAGGGGTAGGTTGGGTGGAGAGTTGTCCCACACACTTTGTTGCCTGTCAGTATCGCTATTGTTGTACACTCATGTAAGTCAAGTTTTTTTTACTTCATTCCCGAATATATTTCCTTGACTTTCTTGTATTTAAGGTACTTTTAGTAATTTAAGTTATTTGTAAATAGATGTGCTTTGTGTTGTATTGCGGAATTCGAGCAATGATATTAGTAATAAATTTGTTATTTGCACCTTAACTTTAAGTAGTTTTATATTTAGGCATTACACACAAACCACATGGGGCTATGCAACTCCAACAAGTCTAAGAGGGTTCTCAAGTCCATGCATTCCTTCACATGGAAACAAGTACATAAACAATCATAAGCTAAAATTTGGGACAAAACCAACCAAAGTTTATGAAATGAAACAATTGTAAATGCTCATAAGATATGATGAAGAAAAGGGTATATCGTTGCTTCCTTAAGAGGGTATACCTTGGTCATGATAAGATCACATGCAATTTGAATTTTCTCAACTCCATTGGTTAAAATGCTTCAAAAATCTTATCCATTTTTTCCTAGCAACTTCATGGAGGACATCAGTCTTCTCCTTGCAATTTGGCAGCCACTTCTTGACTACTAGTGGATTACACCTGCTAGGACTTGAGGTAGATGCCTCTTCCTAAAGAGTGAAAGAACCATGTCATCATTAAATTTTCTCCTATTTCAGGCCTAAACAAATATTTTCTCATGATTTGCTTACTAAAAATTGACTTGTACAATTCACTAAATAATTTCCACTGTTGAAATATTTTAACAAGATTTTAAATAACAAAAGCAAAATATAAGAAACAAATCTAAACACATGCACAATTTTTTGCCCTATAAAATCAACTTTTTATTCATTAACTTTGAAGCTTACAAGGGCTTCCTTGCTGGAAAAATGGCCCTAAAAAAAATACGCAACAAACCAAGCAAATTCTACCCCACTAAAGACAAACTCCAATTGCAAAATTGCCCCAAAAAAACTCCTTGCAAAATCTGTTGAACCTGCTGCCCTGTACCACCCTTGTACAACTCTACGATCCGTACGACTGTACAGATCCGTATTGTACAATCCTATACATTATGATCCATATGAATGACCGTATGATTGATCCATATGACTGTGTGGATTTCTACATGGTCCAATCCATACACCTATACGGATCCATAAATGTGTACGGCCTATTTGTTCGTCGATCCATGTGACTGTGTCGATTTCTGCATGATCCAATCCAAACACCTGTACATATCCATACAGCTGTACAACCTGTCTGTACAATCCATACGACTGCCCCTACAAATTCTGAGCTTCTATCATGATTAGTTTGGTTGTTTGTTGCTTCCTCAACTACTATTTTTCTCTCTCTAGACCAAAAGACTAGAAACTAAAAATTCCTTCTTCTCTACCACTCAATGCTTGAGTTTCTCTCTTGTGAGATGTTGCATGTCTTCTCCTCTCACCTTGGTTTCCTTTTATACTATTGGGATGAACCAAAACCCTAACCTCGATGGCTAAGATTAGATCTCACTCACTTGAAATCAATAGTTGAGATTCATTTAATTAACTTAAATCACTAATGCCAAAAACTTAGGCATTTCTCCAAATTAGCTCCAACTAATGTAAAAATACATTCACTTTAATAATTCCTTTAATAAAGTGAATTTCAAGAGTTCTAAGAGGTATTAGTGTCAATATCCACATGATAGACGCAAACTCATGTGGAAATACTTGTTCAAGCTAGAAACATCTACACTCCCTCTTAGCGAGGAAGGTATTCTCACCACTCCTAGCTTATATCTGAAGAAGCCAAGCATCCCTTTCACTAAGGGCTAGGTAAGAATGTCTGCAATCTGCTCATCTATAAAATATACTAGAGCTTGACTACTCCCTTTTGAACCCTGTCTCGAATGAAGTGATATCTCAGCTCAATATGCTTGGACCTGTCCTAAATCACCATGTTCGGCGATTTTCTGCCTTCAAGTTCAAAAATCGCCAATTTTTTGACCCACTTGAATTTGTTCATTGAAAATCACCGAACACAAACGCGTTTTCGATTTTTTTAGGGCGATGAACTTAAAGGCGATTAAATACGGCAAATTTAATAAAAATAAATATAAAAACGCGTTGAAAATCGTTTTGGGTTTTTTAAGAGAAAACCTAGCTCGCAGGATGTTTTTATTTGGTGTTTTGCACAGCTTTGTTGCTGGCCACCGACGACAGACATTGGACACCATCCTCCATCCATCGTTTGCAAGCTGCAAACAACGGACACTTCCCTTTCGCAGCAGACAGAGGATCTAGACGACAGCCTGCAGGCATTTCCCTTTCACCCCAATTTGTTCACTCCCATTGCTGGAGCTTGCCCGCGACTTCTAGTTCTCACTGCTAAGTGCTCGTGGCAGACAGTGTGGGCCGCGACTTCTCACTCTTAGTGCTCGTCACTCCCATTGTTGGGCTGGGAGTTACGATTTCTCGCCACTTGACTGGAGTCACGATTTCTCACCACGACTGCTGGTGCTACTGCTCAGCGTTGACTCAGGATTGTCTGCTCACTGCTCAAGCCTCACACGTTGACCCGAATTCAAAGTTCCAAAGATCAAGCTCTATCCAACACTGTCAAGTTTCAACAACTTCCAGAATCCAGGTTCCAATTAATTATTTTATAGATTTACATTTGAAAATTGAAACCTTAGATTTAGACTAAGATCCACTGTCCATTGTCTATAGGCTGTTAGTAAATGGAGACTAAGATCCACTGTCCATAATCAAAATATCAATTATCAGATTTACCTGATAAAATTATTTTTAAATTTTATCATTTTAATTTGTAACAGTTGTGAGTAAATTGTATGAAATTAAATAATCCATTAAATACATATTTGGCCACTGGCTATGCAGAAAAATGGCACCCCATAAATCTTCAGCAGAGGCATGAAAATATGTCAAGAAGGAAGGATTATATGTTACATGTCTACTATGTGGGCACAAGTTTTGTGGCTCCTTAACTCGAGTAGTGGACCACCTTCTTGACATTAGTAATGGTAGTGGAGGTGGAGTGGAAGGATGTAAAGCAATATTGGATGAACAGAAAGTGGCAGTACAACAAGATTATGACAAATCAAAAGCAGAAAAGGGAAAAAAGGAAGTAAAAAGGCAAAACATTCTTAGGGAGATTGATGTGTCTTCTTCACCTGAAATTGCTTCTCACACCTCAAAATTTGGTGGCTCAAGTTCCACCCCAACAGCATTAGGTGGAAGTGGAACGGCTACATTAAATACATTTTGGAAACCTGTAGACAAACTAAAAGTTGATGATTCTCTTGCCGAAATGTTTTATGCATGTTCCATTCCTTTTAATGTAGCAAGAAGTCCATATTTTAAAAATGCAGTTAAAAAGGTTGCTAATTTTGGCAAGGGGTATGTTCCTCCTGGATCCGAAGCCTTAAGGACCACTCTCTTAAAAAAACAAAGGATAGAGTGTCAAACAGGTTGGCTGACATTAGAAAATCTTGGGAGCTTACAGGTTGCACGATTTTGAGTGATGGTTGGTCCGATTCATGCCATCGACCATTGATAAATGTTCTTGTTTATTGCCCTCAAGGGGTATATTTTTTTAAGGTTGTTGATGCAATGAATGAGGTGAAAACATCATAATACATTATCAGCATTTTGGATGAAGCAATTCAAGAAGTCGGGGAGAAAAATGTGGTCCAAGTTGTCACCGACAATGCCTCAAATTGTGTTGGTGCAAGAAAGCGAATTATGGAGAAGTATAGAACTATTTATTGGAAACCATGTGCAGCTCATTGCTTGGATTTATTGCTGCATGATTTAGCCAAATTTCCATGGGTAAATGAGACAATCCGAAGAGCAAAAAATACTGCAAACTTCATCATTAACCATAGTCTCACTTTGAGCTTGTACAGGAAAAATGCATCTAGAGAGTTGTTGAGGCCTTGTGATACAAGGTTTGCCACTTTTTACATCACTCTGAAAAGAGTTGTAGAGGAAAAAACAAGCATAAGAAGTGTATTTTGCACTGCTGAGTGGGAGAGATCTCACCTTTCAAAAGAGTCAAAGGGAAAGCATGTTGAACAGGTATTGCTAAGCAACAATAACTTTTGGGAAAATGCTCAAAAAGTTCTAAAAATGTGTGATCCAATTGTTGAGGTGCTCCACATGGTTGATGGCAATAAGCCCTCTATGGGTTTTATTTATGAGGCCATGGATCATTGCAAGGAAAAGATTGCAAGTGTTTTTGATAATGTGGAAGCTGATTATAAAGACATATGGGAGGTGGTTGATCAAAGATGGAAGATGATGCATAGCCCATTACATGCAGTAGCATGTTATTTGGACCCTACATTGTTTGGGATACAAAGACATCAAGATGAGGAGGTCATGAGTGGACTTTATGAGGCTATTGACAGGATGCATCCAGATGAGTCTATTGCGACTTTGATTAGATCTCAGATTAGAGCATACAGGTTACAAGAAGGCCTATTTGGAACCACATCAACAAAGAGAGATAAGGTTTTGGTAGCTCCAGCAGTGTGGTGGGAGTTTTATACATTAGGAGCCCTAGAATTGCAAAAATTTGCAATTCGTATCTTGAGCCAGACATCAAGTGCATCAGCTTGTGAAAGGAACTGGAGTGTTTTTAGTCATATTCATTCCAAGAGAAGAAACAGGTTGTTCTCGAGAAAATTAGGAGATCTTGTTTATGTACGCAGTAACTTGCAATTGGCTTTAAACAATGTGGCTAAAGATGAGACAAATTCTTCTACTCCATGGATGGAGACTGTCTCAAATGCACATCAAGATCAAGATGATTTCAACAATGAGAGTCATGAATCCAATGGTGATCGTGATTCTAGTGGTTTCACTCCCCCGAGCGCTCTTGATGATATAGAGCTTTTTGATGTAAAAAGTGGGCCACGAGAACAACAAGAATAAAACTTGTGTTCTTGGTCTAGTCTCTAGACTTCTAGTTTCTTTTTGGGAATCTATTTTACTAAATAGTTGCTAGGATAATTATTGATGACATTTTATATTATGTTTTATCACTTTATGAACATGTTTTTAAATTTCAATGAAGATGTACACTCTAATGTTTTCAAAATATATGTTTAATCATTTCTGATGCCATATTTTTATTTATATGATTCGATGACTATCATGTTCAAAGTTCAAACTTCATTCAATGTTGTCATGTTCATTATTTCTATGATTCTATGACTAGCAGTGTGGTGGGAGTTTTATACATTAGGAGCCCTAGAATTGCAAAAATTTGCAATTCGTATCTTGAGCCAGACATCAAGTGCATCAGCTTGTGAAAGGAACTGGAGTGTTTTTAGTCATATTCATTCCAAGAGAAGAAACAGGTTGTTATCGAGAAAATTAGGAGATCTTGTTTATGTACGCAATAACTTGCAATTGGCTTTAAACAATGTGGCTAAAGATGAGACAAATTCTTCTACTCCATGGATGGAGACTGTCTCAAATGCACATCAAGATCAAGATGATTTCAACAATGAGAGTCATGAATCCAATGGTGATCGTGATTCTAGTGGTTTCACTCCCCCGAGCGCTCTTGATGATATAGAGCTTTTTGATGTAAAAAGTGGGCCACGAGAACAACAAGAATAAAACTTGTGTTCTTGGTCTAGTCTCTAGACTTCTAGTTTCTTTTTGGGAATCTATTTTACTAAATAGTTGATAGGATAATTATTGATGACATTTTATATTATGTTTTATCACTTTATGAACATGTTTTTAAATTTCAATGAAGATGTACACTCTAATGTTTTCAAAATATATGTTTAATCATTTCTGATGCCATATTTTTATTTATATGATTCGATGACTATCATGTTCAAAGTTCAAACTTCATTCAATGTTGTCATGTTCATTATTTCTATGATTCTATGACTATCATGTTCATTGTTGATGTGTTTAAACTTTAAACTTTAATGTTCATAGTTTAATGAGCATAATGAATTTTATTGAAAATTTTCATATATTTTTTAATTTCCATATATTTTAGTCATTCGAACTTAATGCCGAATTTTATGCCAATTTTTATCGCCAAAATTTTAAGTGCCGAATTTCAAGGTCGCCGAATTCGAACACGAACTCGAACCAGGTGACTTAGGACCTGTCATGGAACACTGAATTCTTAGGGAGTTTGATGCAACTTTGATTATCACAGTGAATAACTGTAGGCTCCAACTCCTGACCAAATAATCCTGTAAGCAATTTGCAAATTCAAAGAGCTTCACAACTCGCCATACTCGCTGCCATGTACTCTGCCTCTACTGAACAGAGTGCTACAGAAGTTTGCTTCCTACTGAACCAAGAAATCACTGTTGAGCCCAAGCTGAAACAACACCTTGACATGCTCTTTCAATCAACTACACTCCCTTCCCAATCTGAGTCTGAATAACCCTGCAACTCCACCGCATCACCTCCAAGATACCTCAATCCATGCCCCATTGTGCCCCTCAAATATCTGAGCACATGTTTCGCTGCTACCTAATGCACCTGCCTCGGCTCCACAATGAACTAACTCAAGGTGTTTACAGCAAAAGATAAATCTGGCCTAGTGTTGACCAAATACATCAAGGATCCTATCAACTCTCGATATCCACCAACTTTGAATCTAATTTGAATCTAGCTTTACATAATTTGATGAATCAAGAATTATAATTAGTACACCCAAAATATTTAATGTTTGGCTCTACTTGATAACTAACATATCTTCTGTACTAGAGATACTTTATTGAGAGGTCCAGCAGTAAAGGAGAACTTGCATACATCTATCTGAAACCCGTTTGATGCACAACATCAGCGATGAATGTCTCCTTGGAAGTAAACCATTGAAAAGTTGAAGCCTCAAACTTCGAATTACACTTTATCAAACATAAGACATGATACGATTTGTCAAACTTTGAATTACACTGTGGAGTCTGAACTTTTACGCCAAATACAGTTTGTGTATTAGACACTGTATTATAACTACTTGAAATTTTTTACAAAATTAGTAACCATGAGATTCATATAAGTGCAGAAGCATTACAGAAAGGATCTATACTCCTAAACCTGGATGCCCAGAAGTAGTTCATGGGAATGTTGAATAGATCATAACTAAGAACAACATGATGAACTGCATGCGGCATCTCTGGGCTCAGTCCTTCGACTAGAACAGTCTTAAAAAATGGAACATAACTGATGATGTAATAAAAGAAGACAAAGTAGCTTCCCACAGATCAAACAGAAGTGAAATTCGTGTGGACAAATCCTTTCCTTGTTCTGTAACAATTGCTTGCATACAGTGAAATGCCCTGTACTGAAAGATGCAATGCTATGTTGACAGAAGCTGATTATTCTTTTACAAGTAGATCTAATAACAGGGGAAGGGATACAGATTCTTGAGAAACCAGATAAAAGACCTACATAGAGTTTCTTTTAAGTGAAAGATACAAACTTGAATAGAGGAGGGAGACCAATTCAACAGTGCAAAAATACAACTACATGTGCTTGTATTGTGAAATCAGTATACCCTATTTTTTATATCAATGACATCTTTTAGAGTCCATTTGACTGGCATATATAATCCTGAATTATAACTGACCTTTGTTAACCTAGCAAGGCATTCGAAAAAAGTTAAAAACAAAAGCAAAACTTACCTGGATATTTGTTTCCCTTCTCCAAGATCATCAGTACTATTTGTGAATTCTATTCCAAAATAGCAATGGGGTCAGCATTATAGCACTATAATTGAACTTTAATAACAACAAAAAAATCGAGGGAAGATCCGGCTTCCACCACTGCATTGTGTTAATATTCCCACCTACAAAATGTGGGAAACTCCAGAAATGGGTGCTCATGTTGACCCCAAATGCCCCTTGTCAACAACATATTTCAGAGACCGTTTACATAATGTCAGCTGAATACCATGGCAAGCCGCAAAACCAGCAGAATGAGAATTTGGCCAAAAGCGAATAGCACATGACTTTCTGTCACAGCTATAAAAATTTGATGAAGTCCAAATACATGATGATAAAATACAAAGTCTTTCCAGCAAAATAAATCAATTGGCCTATAATTAAGTGCAACGTTCAATACTTTGATACAGCCTTAGGAAAATGTATGACATAAAAATAAATCCCCTAGAGACGGGTACAGGACAAATCAAAATCTTCTGGTGCAATTTGAACAATCCAAGAACTGAGAGACCTCTTGGTCTCAACATTGCTCACAAATGCCAATTCATACATACTACAAAGATTTAACACAACATTCTCATTCAATGCAATGACAGGTACTCTTTCAAGGGTGTTCTCTAGTACTTTGATGGATCCTAGCAAGTCTCTAGAATACATCAGACAGAGAGCTTTGTTGTTCGTAGCTATGATGTCAGCTGGATCACGATCCAATGCTTCTTCGTACTCTCTGATTGCTGATGTATAATCCTTTGCAACCAAATACTGAAGACCTCTGTTACGGTTTACCATATTTTTAAGCACTTCCAAGCTTGAAGTAGGTACTTGACCTTGATTAACCATGGCCTCCAGTCGAGAAAATGTATTTTTTGCGCCATTTAAATCACCAAGCTGCATTTGAACCTGACCGAGCTTCGACAACAAAAATGGATCTGATGGGTTTTTCTGCAGCAGCTTCTCCATCCACTTCATAGCTGTATTATAGTCCTTTTGGCTCAGATGATGACCCAAAATTGAGCTTATGACAATCTCCTCTCTTCTTCGCCACCGTCCAAGGCTCGTCGAAAGAGCCGACAATTGGCCTTCAGTTGTCGAGGCGAAGGTTAGTTCCGGATCAAATTCATCAGAGACTTCGTCCAGACTATTCAACACATTATCGCCATCCTTACCCCCTGCGACAGGCGAACCTTCTGCCGACATTTTCTGATCCAAGGTCTCAACATGGCCAGTCTCCGAATTTCGTTCATCTAGTCTCAAGGACTCAAAGAGGATTGCTCCATCACCCAATTGCCCATCGGGTACATTATTAACAGAATTCAAGGGATCGACCGAAGAATCCACTACACTCCCAGTGCCATCAATCCCCAATGGATTCACTGACACGCTCACATCCACATCTGCAATGGCAGGCACAGAAGATGAAAGGGTTTCTGTCTTGGAAGATGACAAGGTCTTCAGGGATTCAGTGGAATCAAGGGGTTGGGTACCAACCTCATTTTTTGCGGATTCACTGAATCGAGCACCCACTTTGTTCACAGACTGTGTTTGGGCAATTTTACTCTCAACAAAATAAAGCAATTCATAGAGCCGATCTAGGGTTTCCTTCTTCTTACCCACCCGATAAGGTAGTTGGGCGTGCAGCCATCTCAACGAAAAGGGCACCATGGAACCAGATTTACCACTATAAAACAGAGGATGAGATTCATACTTGTATTGAGAGCTGTCAAAGTCCTCCATGGTGGAGAGCTCTTCTATGGCGTCTCCATATCTTCTGAGCTTGGCGAGGGCGAGGACATTGTAGGCGAGATAGGCAAGATGCTCGTGGGGTTTCTGAAGAAGAGCAAGCTTGCGGGCATGGTTCACTTTTTCGAGGATCGGACGCCAGGAGCCTTGCCTGGCGAGGTCCTGAAGTTGGGTGATTTGGTAACAGAAATCATTCAGAGAAGTCGGAAGCCGAAGCAGCGGATCAGACTGGGGACCTGGGGATTGGCCTGAGATATGAACTCGGGCATCCATCTTCGTCCTTTCTGTGAGGAATTAAAGCCAAACGAAAGATTCAGTCGGGTTGTTTTCTCTGAATTTTTTTGTAAAACAGTTGCACCAGAACGTGATTTAATAGCTCTCTTTGACTTTTGAGAATTTGCTTCCTTTAACTGTGTTATGACGATCACCACGTATAAATATATAAAACAAAATATTTTAAATTTCGAAGGCTTTAAAATTATGGTAGGATTAATAACTTATCATGTTCACCGGTTCACTTCTTTTCATGAAAGTCTTTTTTAAGATTGTAAATATATATAAATGTTTATTTTATTTAATTTAATAATGTTAAATATTATATATGGTTTTAAAAAATCAATTAATATAATTATTATTTTAAAATAATAATAATATAATTTTAAGTGTATTATAATATATTTTAAAATAATAATAATTTAATTTTAAGGTTTGTTTTTTTGTTTACTAGATAAGGGATTTCCTTATGATTTTATTTTTAAAAGTTAAAAAAGTTTACATACTTTACTAGAAACTATTTGAATTTGTAATTTACTAGAAACTATTTGAATTTGTAATTTTATAAGAATAAACACATAGTCCTAAGTTCAAATTGGACTAAAGAGATTAAGGAGTTTGTTGCAATAATAATATTTATTACAAAAGTTAGAAGGTAAGGTAAAAGGAGATGCCTTATCTTATTTCTATCTTTACAATGCTTGCCCCAAACATTATTAAGGTTTTCTTGTTATGTAGTAAGAGCCACTATTACTACTTTGACCAAAGTAGCTAATTTTGTGCCTTACTTACTACACTTGCTTATGACTCAACATAGAAACATAGGAGCACTTGTTCATAATGGAATATTATGGATAGGGATAAAGACATTAGAGTTCTAATGGACATAGAATAAATTAAGTTAGATGAGGTATTCGTATGTCATTCCTTATGAATTTATATCATGCAAACTAATTTAGTAAAACTTTATGTTGCAATTGCACAACGTTGGACTTCAACAAGGGGTGTTCAATCTTATACACATGGCACTAATAATGATTGTGGTATAGCATATGAAACTAAAAGTGGTCATCACTTGGGTTTGCATATGTAATACCTTGAAATGTTGTGCCCCAAAAGTGATAAAGTCTTTTAGTTTTATTTATATGGGCAGATAATCGGTAATTTAGGATGTCCATGGGCATATGTCATGTCGAATTAAAAGTTGTGTTATGCTTAGGCTGCATGGGAAAACCTGATGGAAGAGGGGTCATGGTCTCTATAGAGATTAGATGATTCAATAACAATAATAATAATATATAAACAAAACTATAGTAAACATAAATTCTAGAAAACTAAAAGGACACCCTCTTGAAACATAACTAACATGATAGATGTCACCATCCTAAAAACATATTAAATTTAGACTACCTCCAATACAAAAGACTCAAAAAAACATAAATGAGAGACTTGAATTCCTGAAAAAGAAACACCACCCCCAAGAGAACAACAAAGACATAAAATGGGCTAGTTGAATGGTATATGTGCAACATATGACCAAAGTCCAAGCTCATTTTGGTTCACAAATCTCTATTTCCAAAGAGTAAGAGCAAAGTGTTGAGGTAGGAGTACTATCAGTATTATGTTTTTGGTAGGAGTATTGTCGGTATTGTGTTATGGTAGAAGGACTGCCTATGTCATTGAACCAAGCAATGACTGGTAAAATTAACTCTTGGACAGCTGGGTACTAGAGAGAAAGGCATCTTTGAGTTGCTTTTGTGAACTTGAAGAGTGAAAGGTGGAACTTGGATGGGTGTATTTGTTAGGTATTGAAAACCCAAATTAAAAGTTTAGACTTAACTATCCCTAAGAAGTTGATAGTCTAGTTCCTAGAGAGACCAGGACCTAGCTCGAGGGTGACTGTGTGAGAACAGAAAGCTAATGTGTTTCTATAGTCTATAGTTGGGTGGTTTGTGGTTTTCCCAACATTTTGTTACAAAATGGAAGTTTGAAGATGAAAAGAAAGATTATTACATAATTCTTGGTTCTATGTTAAACATTGAAAGTATATTCTATGAATATGGGAATTGTGTTGCTATAATTGTTTAAGTAAGATCGTATAGTTATTGTTATTATTCATATGAAGAATGTTTCCTTCATTCACAAGGAATGTAGTACTATTTATAACCAAGTATAGTTATCAGTTCTCTTGGAAGAGAAGCAAAAGATTTTCATTTAATGAAAGACTGAAGGTAGTGATGAATTTTCTAAAACTTTATACATTGTTACATAGGAATATTGTTTGAAAAAATGTGCATGGTTTGTAGTATAGTAATTGAATAAAAACATATTAGTACATCATTACAGTTATCTTCAACCAACATAACAGGATTGAACTCATGTGTATGACAGGTTGCAACAGAGAACCATATGCCTATATTTGTTAGTAAATATTATTAACATGCCATGATTTATCAATCAAGACAAGAAAACCCTCTTAACATGTAAAATGGATAAATAGAATTGTGTAAATACATCCATCCATTGAATACTAAGAGCAAGGAACGAATCCCTCTAGTAAATAACTTTGCAGTACAACTTGTGAATAGATAAAGGTTGTGGGGGATCTTATCAAAATAATATACATTAACTAGTCCATGAATACAAGCACAAAATAAAATGTTTTAGTAGTCTCTCATGCCTACGACTTGTAGGTTGTGGGTGTTTGAACCCATACCACCAACCTACAAAAACCCAAGCCTTCGATGGGAGGAAAATATAATTTACTCATGTTTGCGTCTGAGTCTATGGTTGTAACACGAAGTTTGTGGCCCGAGTTATGCATATGGAAACCCTAGAGATGCACCATGATCAAGAGAATGAGCATCCATATAAACATATGTATTAACAAAATGAATCAATGGTAAAGGAACGAAGTTCACCTGTAGGAGTTGAGGCCACCAGTCTAACGCTCTACCCTGTTCAAGCATAAAACAAGTGTCATTACATTTTGTGTAACCAAGAAGGAAATCTTTGTATTAAGAGGAAGCAACCTAAAGGCTCATTATTTGAGTATTTTCCTAGCTCAAACCCATCATTATAAGGTTTTTATTCATGCTAGTAATTTTTCCACAGTCAAAGAAATCCCTGTATAGAACAATTGATACAGGATCAACAACGAAATCATAAGATTAAGACCCAAACAAAACATGTAACTTAGTCAAGGGAGAGATTGTCTTTGTTTGTTTGGGAAGACATTCCATGAAAGAATCCCAAGCTCTATAAATCCAACCCTCGCAAGAGAACGAGCAGGACACATATAACCAAAGATCAATAAGCGAAGCCCGTAATAGGGATTGAAGTTCAAGTAGAGGGAGTTTAGGGTAAACCTTGAAGCTCTCCAAATCTGTGCATCATTTATGGAAACATGTCGACGAGGAAAGGAAATTACCACCGCATGGCTTGAGAATGCCTGAATTCAAACTCAAGGCCATTCTTGCATTGAATGTGGAGTACGATGCATTGCTTAAAAGGATGCAAGTGCACCACAAGTGGCATACCTTCCACCTCAACGCTACAATTGTGGCAAGTTTCCCTTGTCGGTGCTTTGGGCATAATAAATGGCATTAAACATGACATTCACATCATCATAAACCAAGTTGGTTCCTTGTTACTATGCCCCAAGCATGGGTAGTAAAAATGGTAGTCTTTGGATTGATACTTGGGTTAACACCTGGGGTGTTACACTTGTAAAGTATGCACACATGACTTGGTGGTTTGGCATAACTCGATGCATCTGACTTAGTATAAGACTTGATGCTTAGTGCAAGATTATACTTTGCAGGCTCGTGCATTGGTTTGTTGTTTGGTGATGGGCATGGCATTTGGATTTGACACTTCAGAAATTCAACTTGATATAACGAAATCTTTCGTGGAGCATGTAGCTTAGCTAGGGAACTCAACCATATATATTTCGTTCTTGAAGATTTGTTACAAGTGTATATTGTACTTAAAGTAGAGTGAGAATATGTGGCTCATGGACTATGCTTAGTCTAGAGTCTTGCATAAGAATCATATAAGTTAGAATATAAAAGTGTGTGTATAAAAAAGAAACACACACACATGCATATAACCAATGGATATATTAACTCATCGAGGATTAATTCCCTTGCAAGAATACCAAAGTTCTATAACATCCCCTCTAGAAGTAGGAGGCATGCAAACTTGCACAATATTATAAATGGCGATGAGTTCAAAAACTGAAATAGCAAATGTCGCAGAAATTGATCATCATAATTGTATCAATCTACAAAGAACTAAGACTACCATATGCAATTGAGTGCATAAATCCAAAACCATTTCATGTATCTTGTAATTAAAATTCAATTCTAACTTATAACCAGATTGTATAGGAAGGATGGGTCATTAAGTTGCGCAACACTTCCATTTACATCAATAAATATCTATTGCCCAATTGTGCCATATAAGACTATAATTTTGTTTTGTTTTGTTTTAAATAGCATCGTTGGCACTAAACACAACATTCATATCATCATAAACCAAGTTGTTGCCTTGTTACCATGCGCCAAGTGTGGTTAGTAAAAATGGTAAGGTTTGGATTGATGCTTGGGTTAACACCTAGGGTGTGACCCTTGTAAACTATGCACATACTACTTGGTGGTTTGGCATGTCTTGATGCATGTGACTTAGTATAAGACTTGATGCTTAGTGCAGGATTTTACTTCACAGGCTCGTGCATGGATTTGTGGGCATGGCATTTGGATTCGACAAATTGGAAATTTGAATCGATATAATGAAATGTTTCATGGAGCATGTAGCTTGGCTAGGGAATTCGACCATTTAGATTTAGC
>LPNX010251977.1:0-16402 GCA_001517045.1 Pseudotsuga menziesii | reverse complement strand
TATATATATATACTCCTTCTATCACTATTCCTGAGGAGAAACCACCAACCCCTTTCAATTTCAATCTAGTATGGCTAGAGAATTAAGATTATAGGGGTATGGTTAAGAGAAATTGGAACCGTTGGAGGTGCAGTCCTCAGATAGCTGCATGTATAAGATTGTGGATAAGCTATCAACCATGAAGAAACACTCAAAGGAGTGGGGGAATAAATTCAGAGAGTCACAACAATTTGAGCTCAAAGACTCAGAGCAAAAAATCCAAAATCTCTACAACTCCAACAGAACAGGGATCTTCTCTACAGAAGAACTTCAGTCCTTAAAAGTTGAGGAACATAAGAGAAGCCGAATACTAGTTGATGAAGAGAAACTATGCAGACTTAAGAGTAGAGAACTGTGGTTAGAAGCTGGGGACAAGAATACTAAATTCTTCCATAGACAAGGCAATCAAGGATGAAGAAGGTGGAATAACACAAACATTAAAAGACAAGGAAACAGTAGCAGAAAAGCATTTCCAGAGAAGATTTACAGTTCCTTCAGGGTGCCCCATTCAGGAAATATTAGAAGTACAGAATCTCTTCCCCAGTTTAATTTCATAAGAGATGAAACAAGATATAATGGAAGAAGTGTCAGAAGAAGAGCTCAACAAGATATTGCACTCATTCCAGAAAGGAAAAAGCCCTGACCTTGATGGCTTCACCATAGATTTATTTATTGTTTTTTATGAACTGCTAAAGAATGATATCCTGAAGGTGGTAAGAGAGTCTCAAAGGATTGGAAAGGTATTAGGGGCTATGAATGCCACTTTCATCACTCTCATACCCAAAAAACAGAAAGGGGAAACCTTTGAGGATTTCAAACCAATCTCTTGTTGCAACATGATTTATAAAGTCATAGCAAAAACAATAGCACAGAGACTAAAACCTATCTTGAGTCAGTCCATAACGGAAGAACAATTTGGCTTTTTATTCAATAGGAAAATCCATGATGTGGTATCCTTAGCCCAGGAGGCTATGAACTCCATCCAAAAAGACAAGCAATCATCATTTGCTTTAAAGGTGGATCTATCCAAGGCCTATGATAGAGTGAGTTGGACCTTCTTACTGTTGCTCTTAATCAAGATAGGCATGCCATTAGAGATGGTGGAATGGATTATGGGGTGTATTAAGTCGACCTCTTTTGTGGTCCTAATCATTGGTCCCCCCTCCAATTTCTTCTGCCCAACAAGAGGACTAAGGCAAGGTTGTCCTCTTTATCCCTTCGTCTTTTTATTAGTAGCATAAGCTCTAAGCAGATCTATACACAATTCTAGGGAAGAAAGGATGATAAAGGGAGTAAGAATTGACAATCCTATTGAACTTACTCATGTTCTGTTTGTAGATGATGTGTTAATGTTTGGAGAAGGAACCTTGGGAAATCTGGAAAATCTGGTTAAATTTCTGGATAACTATCAGAGCACAACATGGATGGAAATCAATTTGGAAAAGTTGAAACTATCACACAACAAGGTTCAAGAGGAAATACTAACTCAATACAAGGAGATAATCCCAATCTCAGCAGCTCCTCTATCAGAAGGTTTCAAGTACCTAGGGTTTCAATTAAAACCAAATGCATACTCATGTAAGGATTGGGAATGGCTGTATAAAAAAATTGAAAACAGGGTTTCCATGTGGACCAACAAGTTTCTTTCAAGAGGAGGGCATTTGGTACTATTGAAAGCAGTATTGCAGAGCATACATGTCTATTGGGCCACGATTTCTTACATACCCAAAGGAATTCTTTCAAGAATAAGGAAAAAATGTATGTCCTTCTTATGGACAACAAGTAAGAAAGCAAAGGGAATTCCATTAGTGAAATGGACCACCATAGCCCTCCCCAAGTGCAAAGGACGCTAGGGGATAAAAAATCCTGAGCTCTTTAGCAAAGCTCTAGCAGCTAAATCCTTATGGCGCATGATTGAGAATCTTGAGTCCTTGTGGGGAAGAACAATGAGACTCAAATACTACCCTAATTCCTCAATTGAAGAATGGTTCAGAAAATCGATCAAAACACACAAAGGAGGATCGGTATGTTGGAAAGATTTTGTATTGGCATTTCCCCTAATAGGGAACTAGGTAGCATGGTAAATTGGTAATGGGAGAAGTATCCATATAGGACGATATCCGTGGGTAGGGTCAAGTGATAACTTCATATTAACAGATCACTTGATCACTTAGCTAGTAGACATAGGAGTCAGACTGTTAGCAAATGCAAGCTCTCAGATAAAGGGTCACAGAGGAACAGTCTAGAAAATGACACAAGAGTTGGGGCTAGAGGATAATGAAGCAGCAAAATGGAGCAGATATATAAACCAACTTGGAAACAACTTCATTATTTTAACAGAGGATAGGGACAAAATAATATGCACATGGAACAAGAAGGATGGAAAGTGCTTAGCTAAGCTGGGATACGAAGCAGCGATTCAACTGGAGTACCAACAAACATAATGTTGGTGGTGGTCTTGAATATGGAAACTATAGGCGCTCCTCAAATCCATCTTAACATTATGGCTGGCCATGAATAATAAACTTTTAATGTGGGAAGCACTACTAAAACGTGGCTTCATGGGGCCTGGAAGTTTCCTTTTATGCAGAGCTGAAGGAGAAACATGCACACACCATTTTTTTTAATGTAATTATGCAGGCACAGTATGGAAAGAAGTTAGCCACAAGTTGGATCCTTCTTCCAATTTAGATGAGGATGAGTCTCTTGAGAATAGATTAAAACGTTGGTGGGGAAATGAAAGGGTACGGACCCATGAAGCCCTACCATCTCTTTTTTGTTTTCACTATATGGGAAACGAGAAATAGAGTTGTCTTAAAAAACACTTGGACACCTTTAGAAATAACAACAAATGTTTTAATGCAGAAATTGAATGAACATCAAGCGTTGCCCAACCCAAAACCAACAAGAAATATTAAAGCTTCGGAATAGATAAAAACAAACCATGGGGTTTCTTTGATGGAGCCAGTCAAGGGGGACTAGCATTGGGAGGAGTTGGAGGCAACTTATACCTCAATGAGGACACAAGATTTGAGATAAAATTTGCACTGGGGCATGGCACAAACAACAAAGCAGAACTTGTAGCTCTCTAGGCAGTTCTCAAATTGGCTTAGGAAAAATGAGTCCAAATTTTCCAGCTCTTTGGGGACTCCAAGTTGACAATAGATTAGGCAAATGGAAACATTCATATAAATGCTCCTCACCTTCATAATCTTCTAAGAGCCTTAAGGGAACATATGGCTTCTTTCGATTCAATCACTTTCCAACATATTTACAGAGAGGTGAACATTGAGGCTGATAAACTCTCAAAATTGGCTCTGTCCCTCCCTTCAAGCTTAATGGAGGTGACTCATTTTGTAAATAACCAAGAAGTTAACAAGTTTGTAAGCTTATAAACAAACAAGTTGAACAAGAGGATCCCGCTGAGAATAAGAGAAGCCCACAAAATTATTTGTGATAAAATGTGGGGCTTTTTTTATGCACTTTGTGTATGCTCCTAGAGGGCAGCTGTAGAAGGAGCAAGTCGATGAAGTCGACTTGAACGAAGACCAACTTAGTCGATCAGCCGACTAAGTCAATGGGTCGACTTAGTCGATCAACCGACTAAGTCGGTCGACCGACTAACTAGAAAGATTAGGTCGGCTAACTAAAAGTCGTGTCACTTCACCGAACCGATAGGTAGTTATTTTGTAACTGTCTGTACATTGTATATATTAGGCTGTTGAGCCAAACGAGAACTCAGTTCAGTTCTCTGCCTTGTATGAACTCATTGCATTAATATAATCTGTTATCCTATCTGTTCTTGTCTCTTGTCTCTGATTTATAGTTATGTTTTAGTATGTATTATTGGTAACCTTATGTGATCTGTGAGATTACAACATTGGTTTCGTTGCCGGGACTACATGTCTAAAATATATGCTCACATATGATACCAAAGCAAAAGATCAAGGACTGGTGGGACTGTAAAGTTGCGAACTACTTGCAAAATTACGCAAGAAGAAACAGATTGACAGTCGCTGAAGCGAAAGCAAGATTTTTCATAGAGACACGTGAAAAATTCGTCGAATCAGTGCCACAACTGTTGAAGCAGCTTCTGGATAAGAAAGCTGGATGCGACTAAAGAACAGCAGTTGCTAGATAAACTGTTCTACGGAGGTCGAACAAATTTGTCGGAGTGGTTCGAGCAAATCGCCGACGACTTCTGTGAGGAGCAAGCAGTCGAAGACCGAACGTCAGTGGAAACTGTCAAAGCGAAATTCTACACATATTTCACCGAACAATTCTTGTGCTCCTTACCGACCTTGCTGTTCAAATTCTTGATAGAGAACGGAGCAGGACACATCGTCGAACCTAGACCACGACTGTGCGAACAGCCACCAAACACCAACTGGGCGGAGAAGCAGAGGAAGTGGGAGAAATTTATTGCAGAAAGGGAGTGGGAATACTTCCTAAGTAAGTGATTTGAACTATCTGGGCTTTCTAAAAGCGTCGGGTAGGCTATGGGGGGGTAGCTGGTCATGTGTCGGAGGTAGAGTATAGTGGATCCTAGTCGACCTAAAGAGGATAGCCGTCACCAGTAATGAAAAGTCGACCGTACAGGACCCAAAGAAATAGTATTGTATGAAAGTATGTCGGACATTCAGAAACAAGAAAGGGACGAAAGACAGCAGAGAAGGGAAGCAAGATGCGAAAGAACCGTCGGGCTGCGCAGAGAGCAAAACCCTAGGGAGACCGACTGTGAAGAGAATCCGCCAGAGTCGGGTCATGACCGACAGGAAGAGGGTGTAGAACAAGAGGTTTCCCCTACGGAGGAAGAAGTATGGATAGAGTAGCCAAAAGCTCTCCAATTAACAGCTCCCGGTGAAGGAACGACCCTTTCCCCATTAAATCCACATACCAGAATATAGACTATTGTCGAAGACGACCTCCGACTAAGAGCTGGTGACTATAGTATCTGGAGTTGACTAGGCGACGACACATACACCGGACGACATCTTGTCATACGCCGACCATTCGAAGGAAACTGGGTGACGATTCAAGCGGCGCCCTCCCTCCGAAGTATCCACTTGCTCTTACCGACACATGAAGGAGCACCCCCCCGCCAAGTACAACTTTTGAAGAAATTGAACAAGCAGACCTGCACACACAAATTTGCAGTGGACCATCGACAGTAGAAATCCACAACAACCCACTGTACGTCAAAGAAGAATCGACCACCGACGAAGGCACAAGTTCCGTCGACCAAAATTCTGCAGGAGCGACTACATCAACCACCCCACCACAGTCACCACCACCCACACCTCTGACCCCGCCGACTTCTGAGAGCAGTGAAAGTGATTCAGACATGGGTCACGGATCAACTCACATTCCTCTCTATGAGGGGGATGAAGACCCCAGACGACATTGGTTCATCTATGAGTCGACCTGGGAAGCAAACCAGGTGACGGATGAAGACCGACAGATGGCTCAGTTCGTAGGAGCCTTACGGAAAAGGGCCTTGACCTGGTACATAACCTTTTCGGAAAGGAAACCCAGAGCGACGAAAGTTGAGATCAAGGCGCAGTTCTTATCATTTTTCAAAACCGTCGCCAAAAAGCTCAAGACAACAGAGCAAAAGCCAGGGGAGACAGTCCGCGACTATGACAAATGTTGGAAGGACCTATTAAGCCAACTAGATTATGTTATTGATGAACAACTACTAATTCAATGGTTCCTTGTAGGATTATCACAGAAAGTACGCCGACATATCAGTCTGGAAACATTTAAGACATATGAAGATGCGCTGACCAAAGCTCTGCAGGTGGAAATGGACGAAGATATACCTGCGTATTCGACGGACCACAAGTTAGAAGAACAGCTCAAGAATGTGCAGAAGTCTTTGAAAGAACTGACCCTCAAGAATCAAGAAATCTGGTGTACTAAATGTTCCACGGCCGGACACTCGAAAGATAATTGTCGACACGACTACAGTCGACAAGATGTCCGCTTTGTGCAAACTAAAGCATTTTGCGACATTTTCCAGGAGCACGGAGATCATTCTACGAAAGAATGTCCATTTAATATGAAGAACGCAAAAGCTTCCTGGTGTGCCATCTGTGAGACAAAAAGTCACAACACAGCCGACTGTCAATTAAACCTGAAAAATCGACAGATTTATCAGGCGGTCTACCAGACTAATGCAGTAGCGCAAAACAATGAGCAAAATAGTACCAATGACCAGAACGGGCAAAGATACGAAGGCCTACGATATGAGCGCCGGTACGACAATCGACGACAAGGGTTTGGAGGAAGAGGTCGATTCGTCGGGAATTGCGACATACGACCGCGTCGATCTACCCAGTGCTTTATATGTCATAAAGAAGGGCACCGATACGCCAACTGTCCATACAAGGACAGAACTGATCTGAAATTCTGTAACCATTGTGGAGTAGGTGATCACTCTCTGGAGGATTGTCCTACCATGCTAGAGAAAATCAATAATAAGAAAAATTTTAATGTCTTGTCTTGTGTACAAAAGCATGATGTGCTAACTACTAAAAATCTACATATCGTTACTCGACAAGGCACAAAAATAGGCCCTGATAATCCTCAAATTAGTAAAATTAAAAACACAAATGGTTATCCGGATCCTATGAAAGAAAAACAAGCATATCAAGAAGCCACCCACATATTCCACGACATTGCACAACAAGAAGACATTATTAACAGTCGACTTAGCACGACACAACAATTAACCCATCTCATTCAAAACGACAAATCTGTAGCCCAGTTCATTGATTTATTACATGAAATAAAAAGTACTAATCCCGAAAAACAAACTAAGAACATATGTAGCCTAAACCAAAAAGACAAAAACGATGTCGACCCACTTGTCGACCTGGAAATCGAAGGTTATCACGTCCGACAAGTCGTTCTCGATTTTGGATCTCAGGTAAATATCATGACCAAGGATACATGGGAAAAGATGGGAAGACCTCGACTCTACGAATCAGGTATTTACCTAAAACTCGTAGACCAAGGTCTCATTGAACCCATTGGGGTTTGGAAATATGTCGACACGACCATCAAAGGAATTTCGACTAAGGTTGATTTTGAAATCATCGACCCAAAAGAAGGATCTAGCTCCTTCCCAGCGCTAGTTGGTCGACCTTGGGGATGAAAGATGAAAGCCTCCATATCCTTAGACAAAGAACAAATTAAGTTAAAAGGAAATGGTCACAAAGTCATTGTACCCATTAATCCTGCCCAAGGACAACCTTGGACAGAACCGATTGATGAGGAAGTCGATGTTAGACAGCTTTACCAGATCCATAACACTACCGACTATACAGAGCCAAACATCTATGGGGAACTTCACTTAGGTAACCAAGACTCAATTGGTTATAATTCAGATGTTGAATTATATGACTGGGAAATGGAAAATTATGAAACCCAAGCAAGAGGGTACTGGACTATACAAAAAGTACAGAAAAAACCCACCCGACAGTGCTTCATTATTTCAATTATCCCCAAAGTATTTGAAAAGAAATTCAGAGAACGACCTACCTTACAACCAACCAACTTACAGACTACTCAACTGCCCAGGTATAAGGAAAGGGAATCTCCAGTCATGCATGTCGAACAAGTATCTAAAAATATTGGAGAACATGGCAGACTTCAAAGCTTAGTGGAAACATTTACAGGTCAAGCAGCTAGGTGGTGGGATACCCATCAGACAAAATTGCAGAGCTGGACAACTGCTTCAACTTTCTTTGTCGAATGGTTTGGTGGAAAAAAGTTAACCCAGGAAGCTCAAATACCTCTTTTTATCCAAGGTCAAGACCTAGAAGAACACATTAAGACTTGTGAAAAGGAGTGGAGAAGACTTGGATATAAAGATGAGAGAGCCTAGCCACATTTGTTCCCTTCAACACTAGCTGACTTACCCAATAAATGGTATAAGATGGAGGAAGCTCGAGGAGAAACCTTCTTTTGGCATGAACTTAAACAAAATTTTATTCAGGACTTCTAGTTCATACCTCAAAACAAACAATTGGCTGGGACAGCACACCAAATCAAACAATTTCTCCAACCGACAGAAAAACGACCCTTCCAAGACCATCGACAAATCAAGGACTGTAAAAAGATACAAACTGAATCAAAATCACAGTCGACACGTTTACACTTAGAAAATGAACACACGGAAGGTAAAAGCTTCAGATGGAAGACCAACCACATGGAAACAACAAAACCCATCTACTCAATCTTGAAAGTCGAGACTACCGACAAACTAGATCTTGACAGAATGACTGCAGCCGACTTCCCTGCCACATTCTCACAGTTCACAGAAGGAAGTCAGCCAATCAATGAAGCTAAAGCACCAGAGTGGCTAGATGACAAAGTGAAAACTAAGGAGGTCGACATTTCAAATGACGACCGACCAAAAATAGCCAAGATTGGTGACTACTGGAATGAACAGCAGACCACTGAAATAGTGAACTTACTTAGAGAATTCCAGGATATCTTTGCAAGGGACTATAAAGACTTAAAAGGCTTAGTACAAGAGATGGGAGAAATGAAAATAGATACTAAACCTGATGTCCGACCTGTCAAGAAAAGACCTTATAAAGTAGCTATAATTATAAAGACATAGTTGAAAAGGAAATATACAACATGTTAGCAGCAGGGATCATTTACCCCATCGATCAGTCCGAATGGGCAAGTCCCATGGTCGTCCAGCCAAAGAAACATGACCCGACAAGATTGAGAATTTGTGTAGACTTTAGGGAGCTTAACAAAGTCACATTGACAGATCCATTTCCAACCCCCTATGCTGATGAAATCTTAAATGAAGTGGCAGGACATGAATGCTATTCATTCACAGATGGATTCTCAGGGTATAACCAAGTACCAATAGCAAAGGAAGACCAGAGAAAGACAACATTTTTCTGTGAATTTGGCTCTTTTGCTTACAGAGTTATGCGTTTTGGGCTAAAGAATGCACCTGCAGTGTTTTCCCGAATTGTTGTCAAGACCTTCCAAGAATATATCTATAAGACCATGGCAGTATACTTCGACGATTGGACTATATACTCCACCTTAAAAGATCACTGCACATGGCTCCGACTTATGCTAGAGAGATGTCAACAGATTCAACTCTCCCTGAACATTAAGAAGTGTATCTTTATGACCCCTATAGGAATACTCTTAGGGCATATTGTCTGTAAAGACGGTATCAAAGTCGATTTTGCCATGATTAAAATCATCCTTGACCTGAAGCCCCCAATAAATCCTAAACAAGTTCGGGTGTTACTTGGACATACAGGATATTATAGGAAGTTCATAAGACACTATTCAGACATGACCTACCCTCTAGAAGAACTACTAAAGGAAGACCAAGAATTTAAGTGGACAGAAGAATGCCAAATCTCCTTCGACAAACTGAAAAGAAAACTGGTCTAAGCCCCCATACTCAAATTTCCAAACTGGTCGACCAAATTTCATGTGCATATCGATGCCTCAGGAATAGCAATCGGAGCAATCCTGACTCAACCCGGGGATGACGGGATGGATTACCCTATAGTGTACAGCAGTCGAAAATTAAATAAGGCTGAAAGGAACTATTCGATCACTGAAAGAGAAGCCCTAGGTATGGTCTTTGCCCTCCAAAAGTATCGACATTACCTATTGGCCAACCCTTTCACATTTTATACCGACCATCAAGCTTTGAAGTATCTTGTTAATAAACCCCTTCATCATGGAAGAATTTGTCAATGGCTACTTCTTTTTCAAGAATTTGAGTTTGAAGTAGTGGTCCGACCAAGAAAGTTAAATGTCGGGCCCGACCACCTATCCCGTATCGACACAGGGGAGGAACCAACCGGAGTTGATGACGACTTGCTGGATGCACATCTATTCCGCATAGAAGCAGTACCCGAAGAACTAGAAGAAATAGCTCAGTTCTTAGAGACAGGTTAGGCACCAGAAGGTCTGAACACCAAGAAAAAACAAATCTTAGCTATGAAGGCTGCACCCTACAGCCTCATCAATGGATTTTTGTACAAAATGGGGTTAGACGACATTCTCAGAAGGTGTGTACTCGACCACGAGAGAGAACTAATCATGCATGAAGCACACTATGGACCTGCAGGAGGACCTTTCCAAGCAGACACCACTGCAAAGAAAATCCAACAGTCAGGATTATGGTGGCCGACAATCCACAAAGATTGCAAAAACTTCGTCAGTCGATGTGACAAATGTCAATGACTTGGTCGACCTCTGCCGAGCACAGAAATGCCCTTGATATCTTTAAACCCTAGCCTCACATTCGAAATTTGGGCTATATACTTCATAGGACCTTTCCCTATCCCTGCCAAATGATCAGGTGCAAGATATATTATCACGGTAGTGGAATATGTCACTAAATGGGCAGAAGCTGAACCCGTCGATACATGTTCAAGTGAAGTAGTTGCTAAGTTTATCTACGAAAACATTATCACTAGATTCGGACACCCACACACATTGATCAGCGACCAAGGATCACACTTTATCAACAAAACCATCAAAAATTTGACCGACCAGTTTCATATCGACCACCGACGAAGCACCGCATATCACCCTCAGTCGAATGGCGTGATTGAAGCTTTCAACAAAACATTGACAAATGGGTTAACCAAAATATGCAGCACCGACAAAGACGACTGGGATGATAAAATCCCTACGGTTCTCTGGGCATATAGGACAGCATATAAACGGTCGACCGACCAAACCCCCTTCCGACTAGTCTACGGGCAAGAAGCAGTCGTCCCCCTACATTTCCGACAGCAGACACCTATTATTGCACAACTATTACATGTCGATGTCGAACAGGCAAGAAAGGACCGACTATTTCAACTCAGTAAGCTTGAAGAACATAGACTCATGGCTATCCAGTACCAGGAAATTCACAAACAACAATAGAAAGCATGGCACGACCATAACATCAAAAACAAAAACCTATCGGTCGGTGACCTTGCTTTACTTTATAACAGTCGAGTCAAAGGAAAACCCAAGAAACTACATACAGAATGGATGGGACCTTACATTGTCGAAGAAATACACCCCAATGGCTCGGTCCGACTAAAGACATTACAGGGCCTAGTATTTCGGAAGCTTGTTAATGGAGCCCGACTTAAACGTTACAAAGACTTAAAAAAAACGGCCTTAACCGTCAATCAAAAACCCATAAAAACCTAAAAATATCCAAAACAAAACAATCCAATCACACACAACAACCATGACAGCAACTCACTACTTCGATCACCGACATCATCATCATCGACCAGTCCGACTGACCATTTTCACCTTCGACATCGACCGACTACCTCAAGAGTCCCATCATGCATTGATGGCCTCGAGCGCTGCACACATTCCATTATTAAGTCCCATTTGAGTATTACAGCCGAACTGTCCAGTCCGCCATTAATACGTCCATCTCTGCACACAAAAACACCCGCGCCTATAAATACAAGACAGTCGAAGGTTCATCCACCACACCATTTACCCACAGAGCAACCGCAACCTCAGTCGACTAAAGACCAAGCACCCTGTAACACCTTCGACCAACCCAACACAATGGCACCCAAACTGACCCGAGCAGCGGCTAAGGTGAGAGAGCTGCAGGTAGAGGACACACCCTTGGTCCGTCGATTAAAGAACATCAAAAATGCCAAAGTTCAAGATGGCCAATGGTAGAAAATATGGACAGAAATCCAAGAATGGGCCTATGTCGAAAACAGGATGACCCAGGCCGCTGAGAAAATCTGGAAGAGCACCCTCTTCAACTACCCTAACGCACCACTGATGGCAAGCTTTGGTGGGACGAAAGAAGCAGCAGTCAAATTCATTATCAGCCGTTACCACAACGGCCGATTCTACTTCGACAGGCCGATCGACATTATCGGGGATGTCATCTCACGACTTACTGGTATGTCCAACGAAGGAAACCCTGTACCAATTGAGATTAAAGAAGGGTTAGTCGAAGAGCTTACGGGCTCGCCGTCAGGAAAGAATTCCAAGGAGTTGATGATTGGCCAGATTACGACACGGATGCCACAAATTGTGGCTAAAATCATTGCAATCACCCTTACATTAGCAGGTCGAGACAGCGACCTCAAACTGGAGATGCTGGAGGCTGTCGACACAATCGCGACCGACGGTCGGATCTACCGATGGGGAGACTATGTTGCCGACATGGTCAAAACCATCTGCAAAAGATGCCAAGAGACGGGAGGTATAATCAAGTTCCCCTCTCTCATTCTCTGGATTGTCATGTACCATATCTGTCCAGAAGGCAGCCCAGTATTCCGGGAGCCGACCAAGTTCGAGATGAACCGATTTAAACCCTTCTCACAAAAAGGAACCCTGCATGAGCTGGCATAGGGGAAAGTCTTCTTGGAAAACTAGTTTCAGCAGTTGAAGGTTTGCACGACGAGGTGGAGGGTGCCCCAGAACATCCGACGAAACCTCCCTGCGGACTCCCATATACAGTTAGAGCTTGACCACACGTCGGTCTGGTACATGCAAGGTCAGGACCCCAAAGCCCAAGACCTTGACTACTATCCGACGATCGATCAGATTTTTCGGGAGTTGACCCGACAGGCTCAGATAAGAATAGAAATACTTGAGGCTGCCAAACAGGTCGACTTCTCCATCACAGAGCCACTTACCGATCAGGAAAAAGAGGAAGACTACAAGCTTAATCTTTACATCAGCACATTTGTGTCGGAGGAAACCCCGGTCGAGCCCACTAGTCGGGTACACATCACTGTCAAACCTCCGACTGCAAAGGTAGTCGACCCACAGCCAACAAAACAACAACTACCAACAGTACAAACACAACAGCAAACAACCCCTCTGGCTCCAGCAACTGTCGACCCAATTCAAATACCGACAGGTGAAGTCGAGGACACCGACCCGGAATATGCTTTATCCAAAAGCATCATTAAGAAGCTGGCCAAGGAGATAGTTGTTGCCAGAAGGAGAATCAAGGCCCAAAAACTACAACAAGGCAAGGGTAAGCGCAAGCCTCTTCTTGCTGACTCGTCCGACGATGAGGAGGAACTAGTAGCTGCGGCCGTCGACATTGTCGACGGCCGCAGCTGCAAATAAAGTCTCAGTTGAAACTCAGTTTCAATGGTATCTGGACGCAGGAGCTCCGGAGGGTCGGCCAAAGAAAGCAAAAACGCCACCGACGCCTGAAAACATTGTCGACCTTGTGTCGACCCCTCCACCCCCATCCCCGACACCCGTAGTCGAGGAGCAAGCATCAGTTCAACAGTCGGTCAGTCCCCACAACATATATCAAAGAGCAATCCCGGAGATTGTCAAAGCCAAGGTTGACCAAGACGCTGAGCTTAAAGCTTTCTTCGCGACGCTGCCTGCACTGTTTCAGTCGGCCCACAAAATACAAACAACAGCTCCTCTCTATGCAAGCAAAAATCCCTATGCAAACGTTACGACAACATTCACCCGAAACCAACAAGGCGACATAGTTGGAGCATCACAGTCTGTCACGGAGCCAATCAACACCGACGCCTAGGATGACCTACCCACTACACCTTTGGAAGCAGGTATATCTTTCGACGGAAGCCCACAACACACTCCAGCCAAAACATCCACCCCAGTTCCTTCTCCGACCCCATCGCCTCCACCACCACTATCACCACGCCCCCCCCACCACTAGATTCACAACCATACCTATCACAACCACATACATCTTCTCAGCCGGACGTAGTCATACCAACCCCCCAACCAGAGAATCCATCGACTTCCGTTCCCCCGACCATAGACCCAACCTCAACTGCTGAAGGCACCCAGGAGTCGGAGGCCGACAAACACAAGAAGAAGAAAGCACATCATACCAAAACTTCCAACCTCCGGATCAGCTTAAGGGATGCAAGTTCCTTGACCGACACAGAGGTTGGCCAGCTCCTCAAAACCGTGGCCAAAGAAGCAAAGCTAAGGACGGTTCGGAAAAATAAAGAGCTTACAGCCAAAAATGCAGAAGAAGTCAAGTTTCTCGACAAATGCAGAGCTCTAGCACAGACCGTGATACTAGGCCCTGTCGAAGTCGACACAGATCGACCACTTGAAAGATCCTACCAGCTCTTCGAGACTATGGTATCGACCATCCAGGCCCGGATGCAAGAGACTAAGGAAGAACAAAAGGAGGAGACTGCTCGACTGCTCTTAGTCCAACACACTACCTTCTCAGAGGCCTACAAGGTGCTCCAGGACCACATGGAGGAATTTGTCGTTACAGAAGAAGTCTTACGCAACTGGCCTACTCATTATGGGCAGGTCTATCAGCAGACAAGGCAGACGAGACAAGGCATTCAGGCTTTGGAGGGTAGGAAAATGATGGAGGCAACGCTCAAACAGACCATAGAGGAACAGATCGTGCTGGAGACCACCAAGCTGCAACAGCTGGAACGAGTAGCTCATCAGTGGGTGCAATAGGCTCTTCCAAACCTAGAAAAGGTCGATGTCATCTGCCCCCAGATGAAATGACTCATCGACGCAGCAGCAGAGCAGAACCAAGCTTTAGGCCCCAATATGGAGAAAATCGCAGAAGTCCCCATTTCAGAAAAGATGTCAGTCCTATCAAGTTTAACAACATTAACGATCGACATCCAAAAAGCTTTACAAAGTTGGACGGACTTTCAGCATCACCTTGCCATCATAGCTCCAGCCATCGTCGAAGTCTGCGTCCAGAAGAGACCAACCATCCGTCTGCACAGTCCACAGCAATAGCAATCTTTAATGGTTCAACAGAGCTTCATTTTTTGTACCTCCCTGTTTCTTCGGGACGAAGAAACGTTTTGTTCGTGGGGAAGATGTAGAAGGAGCAAGTCGACGAAATTGACTTGAACGAAGACCGACTTAGTCGATCAGCCGACTAAGTCGATGGGCCGACTTAGTCGATCAGCTGACTAAGTCGGTTGGCCGACTAACTAGAAAGATTAGGTCGGCTAACTAAAAGTCGTGTCGGTTCATCGAACCGATAGGTAGTTATTTTGTAACTGTCTATACATTGTATATATTAGGCTGTTGAGCCAAACAAGAACTCAGTTCAGTTCTCTGCCTTGTATGAACTCATTGCATTAATATAATCTGTTATCCTATCTGTTCTTGTCTCTTGTCTTTGATTTATAGTTATGTTTTAGTATGTATTATTGGTAACCTTATGTGATCTGTGATATTACAACAGCAGCCCATGTTTATTTAGTGTGAATAAAGCGATTTTTTTCTTTGAAAAAAAAAATATAAACTCCATAGGGATTATTTCCCTTGCAAGAATACCAAAGTTCTATAACATCGCCTTTAAAAGTAGATGGCATGTAGACTTGCACAATATTATTAGCTGTGATGAGTTCAAAAATTGAAATAGCAAATGCCGTAGAAATCGATAATCATAATTATATCAAGTTATGAAGAACTGAGACTACCATATGTAATTGAGTGTATAAATCCAAAACCATTTCATGTAACTTGTAATTAAAAACCAATTCAAAATTATAACCAGATCGTACAGGAAGGATGGGTCATTAATTTGTGCAACACTTCCATTCACATCAAGAAATATATGTTGTACAAATGCGCCATATAAAACTATAGTTTCTTTAAAAAAAATAGTATTGTTGGAATCATTACAAACTAGAGCTTAAGGTTTCAAAGCTTGGACCTTATGGACTCAACCATGCCACTAAAAACTTAAATAAAACTAATAAAATGACATGCTTACAGGCAAGAGGAAGAAGATATACTTACAGGATAAGTTCTAAATACATCACTAAGTCAAAATCATCTACAATTATGGAGGAAGTGCCAAGTCAACATGGGGTGGTAGATAAACCACCACAAGTAGAATATATGTGAGTTGAATTAAATATTAACGGTAAGACAATAACCCCATAAAAATGATGGAAATTGTAAGAATCATGACGGCGAAATTACAAAATTTAAAGGTCGACAACATCAAAGCATTAGAGGAACAACGTGAAATAAACATAATTTTACTACAGAATCTCACCAAAATTAAAAATAATGTGCAACATGTTTACACATCTAGTAATGTGGGAAGAAAATATCCAAAGGAAAATGTTCCAGAAGCAAGGAACCACAAATTGATTGCAAAATTGTTGTAGAAAATAGTGTTGACGCAAAACCCGTCGACTGGGGTTCGCTCTCTGTCGACACCCAAACCACCGCGATCTCCCTGAGCACCGACCCAAACAGATTTTACCCCGTTCGACAACATCTACAGAGCAGATGAAGTCTCACCCGAGATGTTCGAGGGAGAATTGTCGAAACCAATTTTCTGAAGTATGAAGGAGGACCATGC
>LPNX010251973.1:339310-350447 GCA_001517045.1 Pseudotsuga menziesii | reverse complement strand
CCAGGGATAGGTAGATAGGGATAGATAGATAGTTAGGTCATTGCATAGCTGCATGTGTGATTCAGATGCCGGCGAGTCTAAGACGAGAGGTAAGAACCTACGCATCACATTGTGACTGCTCCCTGCATCCTTCACCACCCCACATGTCTAGTTCACTTCTTGCATATCATTCTTAAGTTAAAATACAAATTCCGGTGGACCGGGCCGCAACCGGTAAATCCTTTGTTTGTGTTTGACCTACGGTAGCCGGACCGCAAACCGGACGGATTCCCTATACCAAATAGTCAACGGGCTAGTTGGGAACGTTGATTGGGGAGAATCCCTTTCTGTTGTCGCCTGCGAATTTCCAGGCCTCAACACACTGGAATCAAGTCACGAGAGCTGAAATCTCTTGAATATTGGCACGATCAAGGAGGTAGCATATATGAAATGCCACCAATCTAGAAGGTATTCTACATAATCCGCTATGAGTACATGTCCTACTATGTGAATAGAGGTGTCTAGGTCGAACATAGTAGTCCATCGTCTGATTACCGGTCATTGATGTATACCGTTAACAGACACGAGATCACCCACCAATAATGAAAATAGGAATGAAGGTACTAGTGTGCAATTTAACAAGTATGAATAAATGTGTTGAGGTTGAACACTTGAAAGAATCCATTGATCAGGGGACATTGATGTATTCCCAAAACTGTTGATGGCGAGAGAGCCTGCTACTGATGACTGCAAGTCTCAAGGCACTCAAAATGACTCTAAACTCCTATCCCAGAATAAATGATCTAAATTCGATGGGATGAAATCCACTGGAAGGAGGGCATTAAGGCATCCCCCAACATCCAACATGAGGTACTCAGCAAAGCTGTATAATGTGGAAGGACTTGATTATAATGTGCACAAACCAGTACCAGTACCAGGAATGGCTGACATGCAAAGTCAAGAGAACTGAGGAATGGCCAACTCGGGTTTCAAATTCCTTTGAACAAGAGCATAAAGGAAAATGGTGACTGAATGTAGGCATCATAGACTCAATATACAAAACTAGGACATCTCTGCGACATAGGAGGCATCGACAGAGGATCCATAGGGATTGGAAGCTTAACCAGTCGGTGGAGATAAACTCAGAGAAATGATTACAATTCCTAAATTCAAACTATTAACCCAACCAATGGATATGATATACAGTGCTCTATTCGCAGGCAACCCGACTCGACTACTGCCAAAGATAACATTTTTTTCTGTCCGGCTTTTTGGTTTTTTGGTTTTTTTGGACTTTTTCAAATATTTTGAAAAGCTTGAAAAAGAATAAAAGTGCTTTATAGTTACATACTAGGAGGAGACAAGTGTCACGGGGCGAACAAACTAGTTCCAAGAAATGGAACATACCTATGTTCAATGCAAGGAAACATGTGTAGGATAACGACACTCGGGGAAAGTCCCCTCCCGAAAAAAATGGGGAATCAAGCTGCAAAAGATATATAAAAAGGCTTTGCTTGGCTAGACATGAGACAAGCTCGGGCTATATGGCTGATAATCAAAGTCAGGGAAGCTGGCATAAGGCTCAATAAGGCAAGCAAAACTCATGATGATGCAATTACAACTTGAGATATACAAGGGAGTCCCGGGGGAATGGCCATCATAAAGTTCAAGAGGCCCTATGAAGCTCTTGCTTAAGGACATGGTGGGACTAAAAGGGACTCTCGGACCTAAGAGAGGACTCACAACATGGGTACCAAGTGCAAAAGGGAGCTAACTAGGACACCCATGTATAGGAAAGCTCTACCATTCACATAGTACCACTTCTAACAGCAGGGTGAAGGTTCTGTGATACCATGGAATGGGTTCGTACCTAAGGTTAAAATGGAATGGTCATAAGGTAATGTACAAGTGCAAGCGGATGTGATATCCTAACCTATATGTCAGTTCAGACATAATACCTGTGATAGGCACGAATGGGTCAAAACCTCGGAGAGAGTGTACAAAACCGGATCCTACATGACAACCATATTAGTCCAAAACAACCCAAAATAGTCAACAAAGAATCTAAACTATAGGATATAGGGTGGAATGATCATGACAAATGCACCCAAAGGAAACAATGCAGTGAATGATGGGACATAAAAAGGAAAGTAAGGTGTAGACCCAACATTCACGCATCCACTACCACCCCCATGAGGGTGACCACCGGTGTAAATACCAAGAGAAAGGACTCAACATCCTCCACAAATGGAGTAGAGGGAGGAATGTGACCACTTCCCAAATCTATGAGCACGGTAAGGGCCTGTGATGCCCCCAAGTCTGACACCAGGGTCTGTACTAGGACCAAGGACGGGTGATAGGATACTAGGAATGCCAAAGGTAAAAGGACCCAAACTCAAGATATCATGAATATACTCAAGTAACCGTGATCCCAAAGGCCAACTAGCACACAAAGAGCACACTCCCAAGAAAATATATAGCCAAAATACAAACAAACCAAGGGGAGGATATGTGAGCTCCCCAATGCAGCAGGTATGTCTCGCCTAGGAGAGGATTGAAACTCCCATACACTAAAAGCGGAGGTATGTAACCAATTATAGTGTCCCTCAGCTTCAACACATAAAGCGTTGTGCTATCCAACCTCTACCTGGCCAGGACACTCACAGAATAACCTCTGCAAGTACCCTCTATGATACCTAGGTAAGGCAACTAAGGTCACCTCAATATAACCAATGCCCAAGAGAAAATTCAATGGCAGGAACAACCGTATGGGCAGGGTAGCAAATCCCAAAAATCAAAAGAGTCCCCAGATACGAATACGATCCTGGAAATATCTCCGATGCTCACAGAAAGTAACCAGGGGTCATCCCAGTCACAATTGTGTGCACTACCTCGTGCTTAACTCTTGTGTAAGAGGAGTGTCCTAAGAAACAATAATTATACCACGGATTTCAATATCTCACCTGGACATACACCTACTTGTTTTGTGTTTAGTTGTCTTGGAGAATTGACTCACAATGAACTATTCCAAGACCCTAAAACCTAGTCTTGTTTGTGAACCCTGTTATAGCTGATTTTACCACACCTGGTGAATCACACTTTTATGGCCTTCCCTATCCCTCTGTAGACTCCTTAGACCCCATGGACCATTTTTGTTCCTTTGATGTTTCCAATATCATCCCTAAAAATATGCTAAAATTGCCATACGCGACTTTTAAACCCTTTCTTGCGTATATACGCAGGTTTGACCCCTAAAACCGCGTACATCGAGATGTGTGCAAAAGGCCAAACTCTTTTGGAGTTTTCCTTGATGTGGACCTGACTCACTTGTCTCCTAGCCTTCCATATGCCTTGAGATCACTCAGATTCGACCTTTCATTACCCCATTGAAGAGCTATATAAGGAACCCTTTGGATACATTGGGGGCATATGAGGAATTGAGAGCAAAGAAACTATAGTCCATTGTTACCGGAACCTATACTTGAGTCTACATCCCTTTGAGCACTTTTGTGTTCTTCTCAAGCTTTCCTTTTTCTTGTGAGCTTGCTATCGAGAGATGGAGGATTGAAGTGGTGGAGGCCCAAGTGAGGGACTCAATTTCTCCGATTCGCAGACGTGCCGACAGAGGTTGTATCTATTGTAATCTTTGTTTTATATTAATAAAAATATATTTTCCTGTCCAATAATGTGTATTTGAATGAATATTTAATCCATGGATGATTTCAAATGCTTATATGTTATTGATTATATATGCTAGAGCAGAGCTAACACAATTATATATATAGTATGCTTGTCTTGTTTATTGAATGTTGAGGAAGCAATTTATCAATTCAAGCTAAAGTTGGAAATCTCAATGGGGATCTACATCAACCGTCTGGAATAAGGTACAAGTTGAGATCATTTAGTGTTAGTTATTTGGTTTTACTTCATGTTGCATCATAACACCATTGGTTGCACGGTCATCTACCTTTTTTGAGTAATAAAGCCAAATAATGATCAACGCTTAATTAAAATGGATTACACTATTTTCTTTAATAGGGTACACCAACGAGATTAGGTTTTAGGGTCTTGGAATAGTTCATTGTGGGTAAATTCTCCAAGACAACTAAAAAACAACATGTATGTGTCTGTCCAGGTGAGAGTGTGAAATTCCTTGGTATAATTAGTGTTTATCAAGATCCTCCTATTACAAGGGAGTTAAGCACGAGGCAGTGTGAGCAGTTATTGATTGGGATGACCCCTAGTCATAACTGAGTAGCACAGGAGATATTTCCAGGATTGTATTCGTATCTGGGGGCTCTTTCGAGAGTTTCGGGCTTTGCTACCCTGCCCATACGGTCAATCCCGCCTGCGACTATCCACCTAAGCATTGATTATATTGAGGTGACCTTAGTTGCCTTACCTAGGTTATTGAGGGTGTACTTTGCAAGGATTATTCTGCAGGTGTCCAGGCTAGGATGGGGTCAGAAAGCACAGTCGCTATGTGCGTTGAAGCTGAGAGCCACAATAATTGGTTGCGAACCTCCGCTTGTTGTGTATGGGAGTCTCAAGCCTCTCCTAGGCAAGACATACCTGCTTCATTCAGGAGCTCACATATCCTACCCTTGTTTGCTTGTGATTGGCTTTAGATTTTATTGGTGTATGCTTTGTGCACGTTAGCTTGCTTAGGGTTTGCGTAATTAGAGAGTCTTTTTCATTTTTGAGTCATTGTGGATTCGGGTGCGGCTCCTCGTCGTTCTCATCATTTAGCAGGACTTCCACCTTATCACATTGATTCACACACGATGGGAGATCACGAAGATGAAATTATTGAGTTGTCTTCTCCACCTCACGAGGTTGGGGAAGAGGATCCTACGCCTGTATATGATCCTTCCCCAGATATACCTACACACTCTGGGTATGATCCTTCACATGATATACCTACTCACTCTAGGTATGATCCATTGTACATAGGTCACCGGTATTGGATGCCGGGCAATGAGGCTCATCAGGAACCTTTGAGAACTAGTTATGTTAGTTATGACATGTATGGTATCCCCGCACATGATCCGACATTTCATGCCGAGTCGGAGTTTGAGCCTAACACTATGCCTGGGGGTACATCTATTCGTTACCATATAGAGAGATTTGGGAGCACGAGTCACATTGCACCTTCCATCCCAGAGGTGGAAGCTACATCACATGTTCATCCTAGACCTGGTGTTAGTAGTCCTATTAGGATACCAGAACCAAGACGAGTGACTATAGGGAACACCACTTACATAGCTTCACATGTCCCTTCATCCTCTATTCCTAGTTATTCGAATGCTATTGTTCCCCCACATTCATGTGGTCCTTCGGGACGGAATGTTACTACAAATCATGTGCGTACTGCTGCTACTCGGGTATTTGTGTCTCAGATTCAAGTACCTCTTGTTGTTTCGGGAGGTCATATTCCTACTTCTAGAGGTCATATTCCTACTTCTAGAACGTCTATTCCTACCTATGGAGTTTCTCATGGGACATCTCATGGGACTTCTTATGGACCATATTATGGACTGCAGTATGCACAAAGTTATTCACCGTATGGGTACAAGTATCAACAACCCACTTACTCTCCAAATTATGGCTTTGTACCCCCACATAGTCAAGGTACACCACATTATGGTGCTTCCATGCCACCCTACACGATTCAAACGGGAGGAGGATATTATGGCCTTGGCCATGGTGGTTACGGTAATCAGTCCTATGTGAACCAAAATTATCAGGGAGCACCTCATAGACCTGCTCAACCTAGCCTCCCTTTCCTCATAACGTTAAATCTCCCTGACCTGTCAAGACTTACGAACGATCTGGTATCTTATGACCCGACTTGGCCGGCTGTCCCTACAAAGATTTCCTCGGACATTCCCAAGTTTGAGGGAAAACCAAGAGAAGATCTAAGTGAACATGTTACTACATTTCACCTATGGTGCTCTTATAATTCCTTACTCGAAGATTCAATCCGTTTAAGGCTATTTCAATGCACCCTCACCGGGCCTACTGCAAAATGGTACATAGAGCTACCTAGTGGGGCATTCACTTTGTTCGATGACCTATCTATGAATTTTCTCAACCACTTCCAGCTACCAGTGCATTACAACGTTGGTACGGAACTCTTGTCAACATTTCAGCAAGACAAAACCACACATATCTCGGACCATATCCAAGAGTGGCGTAGACGGAAGAGATTGATTAAAGCCTTAATACCGCCGGATTTTCTTCTTGAATGGTTCCTTAAATCGTTATTGCCTTATATAGCAAAGGATGTCTCTACATCCAGACTTCAGAACAAGGAATAAGCCATCTTTAGGGCATGGGAGTTGGACTTGATTTATGCTCAATCTAGTTTGTTATATGAGATCATTCCTAATGCTCCACGTTCTAGTTTCGACCCTAAGATCAAACCTAGACCACATGCCGATGGCATTGTTGGTTGTACGAGTGCCAAAACCGCATATTCGGTTGCAAAGCAAGTCAGTCAATTATCTATCAACCAATCTGCCTCAAGACAAGCCACGTCTTCGTCTCGACCCACCCAAACGACGAGTGTGCTTTTGGTGCAATCGTTGGACTAGAAGGAATAAGAAGAAGGGTAAGAATAGTCGTAAGGGTGGGAATAGAAATTAAAATTCCAATTCTAATTACAAGAATGCCTGAAATGCTGGGGGGGGACAAGCAGCCTAAATGTAAGGTTAAGTTTCCTTGCAAGTTGTGTAATGTTGACCACCTCACTCACTTGTGCCCTAGGATAGAAGAAGCCTCGAGATTCATAGCAGAGGGCCCAGCTGTGCTGACTAACCCTTTACCTCATAATCAAAACATGAACTTGAGGACCCATGATCATTCTAGTGGTGATCAAGATCCACCGGAAGCTAGTAGTGGTCATGATTGCATCAATATGGTGCGTGCTACTAAGGTTGTGACTCGTGCAAAGGACTATGGTTCGTCACAACCAGACCTTGGAAAGAAACCTAATCCACCTGAGAGTCCTTTGTGTATTGAAAAACCTGTGGATAAACCTGAATTTGCACCTCGCAATCCTAAGGGAGTCCTTAAGTGTTTGGGGCACAATCCTAATGCCCGAGCCGCCCAGAACTATTCTGTTGTCGAGGATTTGGGCCACACTCCTTGCATGATGTCTACACTCGAAGTACTTCAGAGTTTTCCTTCGCAAAGGAAGGCTTTGCTTTCTACCCTTGGTGTAAATGATGATAATTCTTCCTCCGTCATCAAATTTGAAACCGTGCGACTACAGCCTCGTTTGCCTTACTATGTGTCTCTATTAATTCATGTAGAATGTCTTAACATGACCGTCAAATTCATTGTGATAGACGAAGGCGCTGCTATTTCCGTGATGTCTTTGGCATGTTGGAAGGGTTTGGGTTCCCCAGAGTTATCTAAATCCGCTACCATGTTGACTGCTTTTGATGGTAGATCGTTTCGACCGCATGACATTCTTCCTTCTCTTAAAGTTAGTTTGGGAGGGAAGACCATTGAAATAGACGTCGAGGTGGTTGATGCACCCCTTGACTACAATTTGTTGCTGGGTAGGAATTGGATGTACAGTATGCAAGCCGTAGATTCTTCTCTATTTCGAGTTTTATGCTTTCCGTTTAATGGGAAGATAGTTACGATTGATCAAATGTCATTCAAGAATCTGTCGGTTACCACGTCTTTGGGAGCTTCTATCCCGATTGTCGAGCACTCTCAGCCGGCAACTGGGAGTGTGGGTGTTGGAATGTATCCATCCCTTATGGGAAGCTTTAGTTGTCCTGCACCTATTCTTATGATCAGGTCTAGTTCCGGTGAGGCTTCATCTTCTGTGAGATCGGTGTCTTTTCACACATCCCATATGGAAGATCCTTGGATTCTTCCTACACCGAGTCCTTCATGTGAGCCCATCGGAACAGACGTGCCATTGCCTGCAACTATGATAGCGTATCAAGCTAATCTTGAATATGTTGCAGAGCCCAGTCCTTCCTCTTTGCAGATGGAGGAGGAGGACCCATATGTGCTTCCTGCATGGGCATTTCAGTATTCTAACGCACATGACTTCCTTGATAGTGTTTTTCCTTCCGATGAAGCGATTATTGAGGCCATGTCTGGGGTTAAGCCACCTTGGGAAGAGTTGTATCATAGATCTTATTTTCTTCCTGAGCTTGACAGTTTAGAGTGTGAAGACTTTAGGGATATTCTTAGTGAGAGAATTGGTAGTCCTGTGGTTCCGTTAAGCTCTCCTGGTCCGATGGTTGATGGAAACATGGCGAATATATCTCCTACCATCCCAATCAATATCTCTCACGATCCTGGCAAGATTGAGAATGTCTATATTGGGGCAGAATGTTCCCATGCTGAGATTCAAGAGTATACCGAGCTATTCAAAGAATTTTGTGATGTATTTGCTTGGTCATACGAAGAAATGCCAGGTATTAACCCTCTCATTGTTGAACATGAGGTTAAAACGTATCCCAATGCTAAGCCTATTTGACAACGCTTGCGTGCGATGAATCCTAGGAAAGCACCTGCGATTAAGGCTGAGATAGAAAAAATGTTGAATGTTGGTTTTATCTATCTCGTTCCCTTGATAGAGTGGGTTTCAAACCCCATTCTGATTGATAAGAAGCAGGGAACGATCTGCATATGCACTGATTTCCGTGACTTGAATCGTGCCTGTCCTAAGGACAATTTCCCCACACCATTTATTGATCAAATTTTGGATGAGTGTGCAGGAAGCGAGGTATTTTCCTTTATGGATTTATTTTTCGGATACAATCAGATATAGATTAAACCTAAGGACCAACATAAAACTGCCTTTATTTGTCCTTGGGGAAACCTTTCATATCGAAAGACGCCTTTTGCCCTTAAAAACGCCGGAGCCACTTTTCAACGGGCTATGACCTTGATCTTCCATGATCTCAAATCGATTATTGAAGTCTTTTTGGATTACCTTGCTGCTTATTCTTGTATGAGAATGCGTCATTCCTACCATTTGATATTAGTGTTTGAAAGGTGCCGCCATTACTTGGTTAGGTTAAATCCTCACAAGTGCATCTTTTGCATAAATTCTGGATGCTTATTAGGGTTCATTGTCTCCAATGAGGGTATAAGAGTCGACCCTTTGAATTTTGAGGCAATACTTCAATTGTCTCCCCCGAGAAACATTAGACATCTTCAATGTTTGCAAGGCATGGAAAACTTCTTACGGAGATTCGTCGTGAACTTTGCCAATTTGACTAGAGGTTTTATGGGTCCCTTGAAGAAGGTGTTGAGCCCCCGAAATTCGTAGGAAGCAACAATAAGAGATTCTCCCCAGTCAACATTCCCAACTAGCCCGCTGACTGTTTGGTATAGGGAATCCATCCGGTTTGCGGTCCGGCTACCGTAGGTCAAAGTGACAAAACAAAGGTTTTACCGGTTGCGGCCCGGTCCACCGAGTTTTTGTATTTTTTGACTTAATGTATGATATGCAAGTGCCTAATTAACCATGCAGGGTGATAAGATGCGAGGAGCAGTCACAATGTGATGTGCAAGTTCTTACCTCTCGTCTTAAACTCACTAGCATCCCAATCATCGACAACAAGAAAAAGAAACTAACTACCTAAACTATCCCTAGGGAGCAGGATTATCACTTGTAAGTGAGTAATACATTGTGTACATGCATTATGAATATTTACAGTTAGTTGACACTTCTTTCAAGACACACGAACAATTGCAGATATTTAAACAACCAGATAACCGATTATTTTATGAACAACCTTTATTACTCACAGTGGAAAACATCCCAAAAGATACTGAAGAACATTCAACAAGAACATAGGTTCAGGAAGCTAAATACTCTCACAGTAGATGAAACATAGCTGAAAAAACGAAATAGTTCCTCTTCAACATTATTCATTTAGTCGCATTGATACATTCCACATTTTGCTCTCTCCAGCAGGAAAAAGTTGCACCTTCTGACTGTAAAACGAAGTAGTTCCTCTTACAAGCAAAAGAGTTTACAAATTTTCTCAGGGAAAAAGCCCTTTCTCAGTTCTACTTTCAAATATTTAAACTACAACTGTAGACCACTTGGGCTGCCCCCCCCCCCTAAATGCCTGACCCTTTAGTTCCTCAACGCTTCATATTCCTCTATCTCGCATGCTCGTGATTGGCTAAATAACTGCCGGAATTTTCAGAGCTGCTCCTCTATCACCGTTCATTTTTTCCTTTTCCTGCGATCCGGCTAGTTTCGGCCTTGCTTCTACCGAACTGTCCATATTCCTCCATGCCACGATAGTTTGACCGATCTCCCGAACCAACCTGCAACCAATCGACAAGCATCATTCATTGGAATGGCGTTTCAAAACACAGCATCAGATTCTACCGATTGAGCGACTATTCCACAAGAAAACGGCCCGTTGTACCACGATGGAAGTCGGAAGGATACTGACGTCGGACATCAAGGCTTCGACCAGCCGCAACGGCGGAAGAGGAAAGGCTACAAGCACTCAATGGAGGGCGGGAAAACCTTGAATCGGCAGTCGGGTGGCTTTCCTTTTCGGAAGCTCAATGACTTTGAGAGCCGCAACGGCGGAAGGGAAGGCTGGAAACACATGACGCGGGCGGGAAAAATTTAGATCGGAAGTCAGCCAGGTTTACCCATCGGAAGGTAAAAGGATTTCCCAGCCACAACGGCGGAAGAGAGAAGGCTTTGGACATGTGACGGAAAAGTTAACGCACATCGGGAGTCGGGGCAATTCCCACTTCGGATGGCAAATCGGATTGGGAGCCGCAACGGCGGATGGGACAAGGCTATCAGCCACCGATTTCACATAAAAAATGACGCCCGATTATAGGAAAACTTAAGTGTTTAGAAAACTTAAAATCAACAAAGGTCAAACTGCTTCACCCCAGAGACAATGGTTTGTTCCAAGGGCAACTGATCTGACGAGTTTCAAACTAGAAATCCAAATTCAATCTCGCAATCACAACAGAATCTTAACACAAGCATTCTCTAAAAACAAGTCGCAAATTCATCTTCAGAATCAACCAAAGTCAGAACGAGACCAAACATTTATGGATCAAATGAAACCAACGCAATTCGAAATGATGAGGAGGGGCCCAAAATTTAAAACTTTGGGGAGGACAGTTGCGGCTG